>WTSP01010101.1:0-12763 GCA_025331215.1 Actenoides lindsayi
ACTGATGAAGCCTCAAAACTAGCATCTAGTTTCCAACAGCAGAATGTAATGTTCAGTTCTTCCATTAATGTATCATATCCCTACAGAATATTGTAGTATGAACATGGGAGAGTATTTTACTAGTCAGGAAATGACAGAGTGAAGGCTTCTCATCCAAGCAAAGAGAAGATTGTGCTGCTACAAAAAAGGTGTTGGGAATAAACAGAAGTATTTAGTGTTTAAAATCTCCACTATATTTTCATCAGTTTTGCACACAATTAGTTAGCATCCATAGCAGAATTTAAAATATAATTTAATTAAACACGTAAACCATTAATTAGGATTTTGTTATTACCAGAAAAGGGCCACAGGCTTTGTACACACTGGACCTGCATTAGCCTGAGCTGGTTTTAGCTTGTTTTAAATGTGAGAGCAATTCTCTAGCCTTCGAACTGTCACACGGAGTTTTGCCTAACTTGTTCTAGCTGAGTTTTGCTAACTCATGTGCCTACTGAGTAACCTTACATTGTGTATCACAATTTCACATTGTGTATAGACTTTCTGTTAATTTTATTTGGACTATGAGTGTTAGTATCATTGTTACTGGACTAATAACAACTGTACTGTGGTTTAATTATGCTTATAAAATATTAATTAGATTTAATTAATAAATATTTGTATAATGTATTCTATTTAACCTAGAGAAAAATTCTGAGTCTAAAAAATAATTAAATGTAGGAATAAATTCTAATTGAGACCTGAACCAACCGCACGTATCACTATGTGCTCTGCTATTGTATCACAATAACAAAGATATTACTGACCAGAGAACTTTAGTTTTAATTCAATCTATGTTGACTTTAAAAAGTAAAGCCACTGAAAATTTCAGAAGAAACTTCACGTAATTCAGATCAACAGCATTTTGCCATTTGCCCTAGTCTACTTCCACACCTGGACTTAACAGTAGCTGTTAAATATTTTCCTTTCTGACATACCATCTCACGTGCACTCCTCTTCCTTCATAACAATGAATATCTTTTTCTCTAAAATCTTTTCCCATTCCTCTCCAGAAAACTGCTAAGCTCCCAGATTTATTCTCAGGATCTATTAAAAAAAACAATCCCAAAAACATGAAGGACTAGTCCCAAACCTTTAATTCAGCTCACTGGCTTGGGAGCCGGCCAATATTTAGGAAGATTATTTTTGCTGAACAACTAGATAGAATTTTCATTTATTTATTTCAATATTTTTTTTCTATGTATTGATAAGCATTAGCATTTATGGAACAGAAAGCCCTATACTCTTACATATAATGACGAAGTTTTCAGCTTCCTCATACACAAAGAGCACTGGAATGAGATGTAAAACTGAAAGATAATTGTAATTTGATTTATAAGACATAAGTACTATCTGATTATAGAGCATTTCAGTATAAATACAGGGTAATCAAACAAGACTTAATTCAGACCTTGTAGCAACTCTGCTACTGCCAGCACTGTGCAGCATAGCCCAGTTTTGACTGGTTTTTCTGCCTTCACTTCTGTACTGTGATGGCACTGTCTTTAAAAGACCTCTGTATTTTACACTGAAATATACTTCTTTCAAACAATTGTTCTTCTTCTAATTAAAAAAAAAAATTCTCACACATCCTGGATTGTAGTAGCACCCAATCAATTACAGATGAATTTCAGGAGAGAGTAAAGCCCTGCACTAAAAAAGCTGGAGATACAGAAAGCACAGTTGAGGACAATATGGTTGGGAGTCAAATGCGACTTATTCTCTAGCCCAGGTGCTCCTCATTTATTTTTTTTACATGTTAGGAGTCACTCACTAGAAATATATGGAGTGTTTTTAGTACAACACTACTACAGTACTGGACATTTCAGTATAAAAGTTGAAACTCACTGTACATATGTACACTATGAACAACATGGAATGGATGGGACTTACTGGCTATGACACCATAAGGCCTAAAAGAAATGTAGAAAAATCACTGAAAGTAGGAAGGAAAAAAAAACAAACCAAGTTTTCTGGGACTAATCTCTGCATTACATGCATTGGAAAGGAATTCTAGTACACGAAATTTGATCACATTCACAACACAAGCAGCTGAAAAATCAATTTAAATACCTATTATAGGGAAAAGCACTCCTTAGTTTTGATTCCCCTGATGCCTCTTAGAAGGATAAAAAGCTATTGCCTGTAACTGTGAAACAGATTATTTGAAAAGAGACACAGATCATGGAAGTTTAACCATCACTTTACACTACTGTAAGAACATCTGTTTCCCACTTAAGGAAAGCTCAGACCCTGAAGCTCGAACTTTTAACTGCAAAATTTAAGGTCCAGATTTGCTTGTCCCCAAAAGCATAAGTACAATATTGAAGTAGATTGTGCAGTTTGTCTCTGTGTCCAAATAAACACAGCAGATAATGCAATTGAATTTTGGAATGTAGAAGCAACGGAAAAAAATAAAATAATCTTTTTTGTTGTTGTTCAGAACAACAAAAGATTTTAACTTGTCAAGAAAGAAGCTAAATCCATCTGAGATAATCAGTTCATGCATTGACCAGCTTAGCATGTAAAATACTAACAGATACATTAAACTGCTTTGGTCTGTCCATCTGTGTGAATATCAGTTGATTACTAGGGAAAATGTTCACTGGGATCAGAAAGAAACATTTTAAGCACCATCAGCACTCCCCCCACTCTAAAGGTAACAAGTCTCCAGGTAAAAATGAAGGTACCATCTTTCTCCTGCCATTCAACTGTTTGGCCCCACTTCTCTGGGCATAACCTCATAAAATGTTCTCTCCCTGTCTGAGCTCCAGAAATTTCCACATCTCCAATGGACTGTTTTAAGCTTTGCCACCATCTCTCCTCACTGAGTTAGAGACCAGGGAAATACATCACCTACTCTGCAGCTCTCTGCAGCGGTGCTGCAGGCAATGCCAACATCCATTATTAGAAAGCAAATAAAATTACCAGCGTTTTTTCAAAACCTCGCTCCTTTGCATTATAGTTTGCTCCATTATTGCTCTATATTGACTGCAAAGGTTGTGATGAAAATCAAAGTGTGATCTTCTGAAAAGGCTATGGAATTAGGGAATTAAGGGAATTACAGCTATATACTCAATTACCTAGTCTTGTTATTTAAAAAAAGCTATTGTGTGGTAAGAAATTCAATTCTAAATTAGGAGCCACAGTAAAGTACTTCACCATATGTTCTAGATCCATTTAAGGTCAAACTAATTTGCATACTGAGTAACTTACTGGTTTTTACTTTAAGCAAGTCACAAGATTCTGGGCAGCCCTAGAGTTCAGAAAGTAACTAACAAGATAAAGAAATTATCAACCTCTAAAAGTTCACGCACGTCTATAGACAAAAGATTATACAGTGAAATCAAAACAATTCCTTTGCTCCAAAATTTAAACAGTACCCCCTGCACAAAAATACCCCAATACAAGATCAAATCTTGCATAAAGTATGCACTACCCTTCTTTGCTTTCATTGTCAGCCACCGCTTTCTGTAAAATCTCTTCAAGGTCCTTGAACTTGAGAGCTACCTGAAGTGTATATAGAAGAAACACAGTATCAGGACCTTCAGCGACTCCTGATTTAATCACAGAATCACTACCAAGAAGGGCCATATTTTTCTCATGAAACTGTCTGCCCATGCAGATTTTTTTTTTAAGTAAATTGTAAAATTTCACTTTAGCATCATACACCACCTTTGCAGAAGCTCTTTCACTAGCCACTGGCATGCAACTGAAATGCAGTGCGAAAACTGAACAAGCAGAACACATCCTTCTCAACCCATTTTCCTCAAAGTACTTTTTTGCTGCATCACCTATACATACAATAGCTGGGAATTTCTCAATAAACTGACTCTGCTAACAGTACACAGAGAAAAGCCAGCCTTTGATGGCATTAGTAATTAGTTAATCACGCCTTCTTGCCTGTTCTGGTTTGTTTTCTATTGAGATCAAAAGTCTTATTGACAGAGATACATATGTTCTTCTCTGTGAATAAAACATACAGTCCATTCATATATAAGCTACCATTTCAAATGGCACATGCTTTGCCCTTTATCACATTTTCCAGCTTCACATATCCATCAACAAGGTATAAACCCCCAATTATTAACATATAATATTATTTGTGCCAGCATTTTGCTCTGTTTACATACTTTTCTTTAACTTCTAATATCTATCTTTTCCAGTACCCGTTGTTCATTATCCATTACTGTTGCATCATTTTTAAGTACAATGAACTTGTGAAAGGACAGTGGCATCAGAAACTGCCTTTGGTTGAAGAAAGAAAAAGCTATGGATATTCCTTTAGATGCAAATAATGAAACTGAAATTACACGTTGGTTTCATACTCCAAGTATGCGTCAGACATCTTTGCAACCTATTATCTAACTTCAGCTTTTTCTCTTATTATACATATATGTTAATACATGCACCATCTAAATTCTTCAGTATCAGACAGAAATGTTGTTATTGGTATCTCAGCAAGCAGTTCTGTTGAAATTTGTTAGTATAAATACCACAGATATTTTAAGCATGTCAAGGAAAAGCAGTCTGAAGGTAGAGTGGTCTGAAGGTAGGAGAAAGACATTTACAGGAAAGGAAATGCAGGAACTGCCTTGATATTTTAGTACATGAAATGCTGCTATGTCAGCATACCACCAACTAGGGGAAAAGGTTAACTATAATTTTTGCTATTACATGTGCTTTTGATATCAGCCTTTATAGTCTTAGTCTATACACTATAGACTATAACCTATAGTGTAAGAAATAATCACCTACTCTACTGCTGCGTGAGAGACACAGTGAACCTGGCTTTATACAGGGATGGCTAGAGTCTGCTTCATGAATATTCTCTCTCTCTGTTTCATGAATATATACAGACATATATCAGAATATATGCAACAAAACAAACAGTTACATAATGTATTTTGCAATCTATTTCACTGTGATGTTATTAGAGAAAATTATTTTGATTCTCAGCTTGTGGTATAATTTTATAGCTGTACATAAATCAGCAGGCAGCTTTATGGAAATGCTAACCCTTTTCAAAATACCCTGTTTCAGAATAGCAAATATTAATGATATCCTAAATAGAAATTCCTCCAGTTTTCTCCGAAGCATTAAATGAGATTCAGTATATCTAGTGTTTGTTAATGCAAAAGAAAATCAGCCTTAGATGAACTATGTTGAATATAACCATACCAGCTTTTCCAGGACCTTTCCTTTGCAAAGTGTAGTCATTTCTTCAGCTCTGTCACTTGAAATATGTTACAAAAAAGTTAGCAATAACTTCCCTCTGTTCCCTTTTATTTAAGAAAAGGCCTTCAAAACCAAGCAGAAACATTACCTTGCCTGCTCGAGGACATAATTTATTATTATGTTCCATATCTTGGCAAGTAAGATAGGCAATACTCAGCATTGTGAATTGATCTGAACTCATTCCATGAACACTACTGGGTTCATGGCTTTTAGACTCAAGTTGCAGCACCAAGAACCACAGGACACAAGATACTTTTGAGAAAACCTACCACACTATTTTTTTATTATACACAGTCCTTTGTTACAAAGAACTTGAAGGCTGATCATCTCTAGTGAATTGAAAATGTGACCCTGCACTTTGATAAACAAATCTGTAATAATGCATTTTTGCTTTATTTTGCTATCATCACTTTGATCACATTTAATCATAGCAATTATTTCTATTGTGCTTAACCCCTGTAATTTTAAGTTATACAGAATGACAGTTGTTTGAGCTAAAACAATTGCTCACAATAATTTGTGTGTTTATTTCTATTATGATTATTTGGCAATGAGAGGTGGAATGAAGAGCAGAGCACTTGCAAAAAAAACATTATGCAAAGAACAAAGTAAATTAAAATAATAAGTTATCTTCTTATCCCTCTGACAATTGACAATAAAAATTGTAATAGCAACATGAAAAATAGCTACTATATTATTTATTTTTGCATTGAACTATCAGGGTTTTGGTTTTTTTCCAAGGAATGTTTTTTAAAGATAGATATATTTACCAGCCTGTATTAGTAAGAAACTGAATCCTGCAGAGCTAAACCTTGGCCGAAGTAAGAGAATGTTTGCTCTTCTATATATACACTATCTCATCCCAGTACATCCTCATCAAATACAGAGACCAGAACTGAATCAATACTTAAAGCTGTGGCAAGCCAAGTTTCATATGGCAGCAAAACTGTGTCTTATTCCCTGACAATTTCATTGCCCTTTTTGCTGCCAGTGGATACTGAGCTGATGGTTTCAGAAATCTCTTGACAATGACTTCAAGAACCCTTCCCAAGTTTTAATGGGTACTACTACGCCTAGCAACACTGTAAGCAGAATTTAAATTACCTTCCCCTTGATGAGTTTCTTAACAATTTCTCTAAACTGAAGTTCATCTGCCAGATATTCACAAGCTTCTAGTCTTTGCAAGTTCATTCAACAGTTCCTCACAGTTTGCATGGCATTCTGATACCCACAAGGTCCAATTATCTCCATCCCCACTAGACTCTTCTTCTTAAAAGAAAAAAAAAAAAAAAAAAAGTAAAAAAAAAAAGGGGGGAAAAGAAAGGGGGGGAAAAAAAGGGGGAAAAAAAAAGTCCACCAAAATTATATTGACAGCCTGCCAGTCCTATGGCACAAGGGTTGTTTGTAATGTTAGTACTAAAATGAAAATGTTTGTCAACTAAGTTCCTTCAGGTCAATACAGTTAACAGAGAAGAAAAGGAATATAATATGAAGCTGGTTCATCTCTTGCCATGGAGAAAATCTACACAAATGTCAAAAAACAGAACTGAATTCTTCTCACCTAAATATGGGTGCTTATAGACAAGCTATCTGTGCAGGCTCCATTATATTAGGTAAGGACCTAGTCAAGATCCCAAATTAGATTTTGGGTACAATTCATCTAACCAAATATGAAATTCTTCTTCAGAAAGCAAGACAACACCCCCTTATGCTCCACTGATCTCATGGACTAAACTTATTTCATGGTAGCAGGAGCCGAGTCAACTAATTTAGATGTAAACACGTGCAGAGATACGAAGACAAACTGCATTCCTAGATAACATCACCTTCCAATAGAAAAAACTGGTTGAGAAGACTTTTGTGCTTTACGACTCAATTTATTTATGCCAAATTTATGCTTTATGACTGAAGATTTTGATAATATAGGATCTCTGTTACTAAAAGCATGGGACTACATGTAAATTTAGTGAGACTCATGACGACCTGACTAGATCATTATACACCATCCTCCCCTTGTGAGTTTAAGTTCATCCTTAATTCATACATAAACAAGTGCTGCACATATGCATCATATAAGATGCTTGTGAGAACTTACATAAATTAAACACAAAAAAATGCACTTCAAGGGAAAGGAGTGGGGCCTGGAGAATTGCAGAGCACTTGCAGATGCACCTGGTGGCAATAGTATCTGCTTTGAACGCACATGAAGAGCTGTGTTACATTACATAATGCCAAGTATTATGAAAAATCTAATTCCAAATGTTTAAAATTGAGCACTTATAATGAAAGAACACGGTTGACCTTCAGTTTTTCCATCTTAATTCTCACCTTTCAGTTTACCTGTAGAAATTCTGAAAACACATCTGTGTTTACAATGCATTTAAAAACTAGCATAAAGAAGAAAAACCTTGGAAATTATTCAATTTCTGGACTACATTTGAAGGGTAAGTGGATAATGATTAGCAGTTTGTTAATAAAGCATGATCCATAGTATGCCCTAAATGAGGGAAATATTCTGTAGAAGATCTACAATCCCAAAATTTTAAGTGTGATAAATACAGTTGAGTCTTAAAGGACATCAGAAATAGCTATGATAAATAGAGTATTTATGTAGAGATGACTCAGAGATGAGTGAGGCTACACATGCAAAGAAATAAAATCTTAACCCAGATCCACTTACCAGAAAGACCATGGAAGTCTGTCACAGCACATGTCTTTTATTAACTCACTTATGAAAAGCTCACAGAGAAAGCTACAGTTGAAAGACACACAAACAAGAAGTGCACTAGCTACTCCACATTCTACAGTCTGGACTCATAAATGAGTCATAAACAAAAGGAACAAAATCAGAATAAACACATTCTACTTTAAAAAACAAAATAGTGGTATTTTTCCTGAATATCTCATACAGTTGAGCTCTACAATAGGCCTTTACAAAATAATGTCTTTTTGAAATGTATTAAAAGGCAGCGTGGAAATGCTGTATCTAATTTACTTTTTCCTGGGGTACCATCAAATGAGTTTGGAGCATGTGACAGGACAAAACTATCTTGATATGAATGTTAAACTACAGTACAACAGAGCTACAATCAGACTAAATTAGAGTTTGCAGTAAGTCTGACTGATAGGATAGGATAAAATTTCCAGAAAGTAATAACAGATCTGAATTCAGTAGTAAACCAACAAACTAGCTAAGCGGGTCCACAACACTTAAAATACCAAAAATATTCAAAGAATTATTTAGGACGAAAATGTGTATTTAGCTTAGTTCATCTTTTATTATATAGTAAAGCTTGGGATGACTATGCCAAAACCTTTAGCTTTTGGATTTTTGAAATTTATGCATGACTTAACTTCTAGTAACATGAGTGAATGTCCAACTAGAATAATTCTCACAATAGCAATTGCTATTCTTGCAGTGCCATGGGTGTGCCATATATTTCACATTCAGAGAAAAAAAAAAAAAAAAGAATTTTATCTTACGAGAAGATGAAATCCCATAAAGTGATCCCGTGACAGTGTAACCATTAAGAAAAATGTCAAGACAGACTTTTGTATGAACTGGAACAACACCTGCAGAGGATCAGCAAGGTGGCTGGGGGGCTGAAGTAGCTGCCCTGTGGGGATGGAGTAGCTAGCATACCTGTCCGATGAGAATTTCCTAACTGGAAACTGCTGCATTTAAAAATAAAGAATTGCATTTTTGGTCCCATTTTGACAAAAAAAAAAAAAAAAAAAAAGTTATTCTTGAACCACTCATCAGTGACAGATTAGTGATTGTATCTTCCTTGCTAACTACTGAACAGCCCTCTACAATGAAAGTCAGTTCTTAAGCTTCAGTCATCTAACAATTCTATTTTGAAATAGGGAAAAAAACATTTACTGTCAGAGCTGACAACCACTGTAGGAAATGGGAAACTAGAGAAAGCAATCCTGACACTTGGCGAATGGGGCACAGGATCTAGCCTCAGGATTCCTAGTCTAGAATGAATTTGATTTGCTGCCTCAGGAACCATGACAGCTACCCAGGTGAACATGAGATTGATATTAAATCCAAAAGCAATAACATGGTCATAAATACGAAAGAATTTAAGTAAAAATAAGGAAGTTACTGAAAATTGTTTCTGTTTTGGCAAATGTGAAAGAGACTGCATGACTGTTAGTATTCTTTCATATTCTGCTTAAAAAAAAGATTATCTTAAACAAGAGGAATTGGAAAATGCCTCCTACACTCAGTCTATTTAGTTTAGCAAAGAGTACACCAACTATAAATTAATTATAGCCTGCTTGCATTAACATGCAGAACAAAAGACGTGCTGAGAAAGGCTCCTTAAAAACAGACAAAAGATAAGCAAGCACAGTAGCTAAAAGCTGAAACTTGATAAATGTGACACAGAAAAAGGAAAAATTTTAAATATACAAATAAAACAGCAAGGCTAGTATGTTGCTAGATTCATGCTTAGAATCCAGATGGCCGACACTTGAAGCATTCTTCTCGACTTTGAAGTGGACACAACTGGAATTATGGGGGACGGCAGCTTCTGCCAATTCAAAAGAGGTATAAGAAGAAAGAGACACTTCTAAAACACTGACTCATGGAAAGGTGCCCAACAAGACACCCAAAACACCAGGAGTTTGGGTTCCTTTTCTTCTACTGAACAAATAACGTTGCCAAGCAATTCACAGTTTCTCATACAACATCAGACTGTTGTACCCTCAGGAGGCTGGTGAATTTATCACTACTCCACGGTTCATTTGGCACAAAGCTGAGTACGAATTAGATCTAAGATATCCAGCTCAGCAGAGCCACAACAATGAATTCTTTTTGCTTTCATTCATGATGCTTTAACCTTTCCTTAACCTCCGCTAGCTGCCTTGCAATTTCTTTCCAGGTCATTAAATATTATTTCAGATTGAATTTGTGAAAAATTATTAAAAATTACTTCACTGTACAGACAGGGCTTTAATTTAAGCAATGATACCAAAGATGATTACCCTGCCTTTCCAAGAGTGACAATTCCAGAATATGTGCTTCTGCAGTCAAAACTCATTCAGGTCTCTGAGCTGCATATTAATTCTTCTGGATACTTCCACAAAACATGTAACTTCTAGATGTCAACCTTGAAACAAGATCAACATTTTAAATCAAACTTCATATATCTTTAGAACATACCATTTTAAATCTAACTGAATAGTAAATCCTTTTAGCCTCGGCTATATTGCTAAGCACCAGGTCTTAAAATTAAACTGTTACCTTATTCTCAGTGGTGCACTTTGCAGCAAGTACTTGCAATCATTTTGCCTCCACATTCCAATAAGAAATATAGTCTGTAACTATCAAACAGGGATAATTAAAGGACACATAAACCACATAATTGCAGCTCTCTTAGCCAAACCACTTAGGCTTTAGATGTAGAATATATTCTGTCAAGTAATAATAGAGGTTTCTGTCACATAATAATAGAGGTTTATTCCATGCATTCACACTAATCATGCTCTGGCTCCTTGTCTGACATTAACAAATAACCATGTTAGACAATTAAAACAAAGCATAGAATAAAGAGAAAGGTATAAACCCAAATATATTTTAAAAATAAAATAAATGAAGGAAAGTTACAAAACAAGAGGGTTTCACCTACTGGTCAAACAGTGGATAAACACAGAACAAGAGATCCAGTGGCTTTTCCACAAGTAGTAAAACAAGAGGTAGAGATCTGAAAGGTCAAGGAGGATGCAATTATCAAGATCATGTGCAGGTACCTATAGAGTGAAAAAGCTGTAGTTCACAGACAGAGCTGAACTGTGCAGAAGAACAAAAATGTGGCATCTGATCTTCATGAAGCAAAGACAGAAGGAATTAGCAAAGGTTTCAAAGGTAGAAGTGTGATAAGAAGGCAGGAATTCTGCTAACCTAGAGCATGGGGAAGAACACTAGGAGCCAGGGAAGCGGGAATGAAAGCTGACAATGTGAGACCATGAGACAAAATAACTGGATTTATTCCTAACAAGAGGGCAGTCAGACTTTTTGCGATATATCAAAAATCATGTCAATAGTAAAGAAGGGACAGAAAGTTGCCAATGAGGTAACAAATAAAAATAAAAAATCTGAATACCTACCACATCACATACAGCACAGCGTGTGTTTCTCTCTCTCTCTCTCTGTATATATATTTATCTTAGTTAAGCTACATCAGAGTATGACTTACATTCTGTTTATATTTATACTATAATATTGTTCTGGTTTTGTTGTTTTGTCTTTTTAATAAACCATAAGATGTAACTGTTAAAAATCGGTGTAGTAACTCCCAGCTGCTACGATGCACTCCTACTAGAAGAACTGTCAACAGACTGAAGAGATAACCAAAGAAGAGTAACGAAAAAGGCAATGACTAGCTCTGTAGATTTAGCCAGTGCTCCTGATCTGCCAAATTTACAGTAAGTGCTACAAAGGCAAAAATATGCACAGAGATTCCACTCTTCCCTGTTCTCAGAAATGGCAGCTCCAGTAAGTGATTCAAGATCTCCAGAAACTGATGCAATACTTCTGTTATTGATGCACAAGCTGAACCTGTTCTGATACAATTATTCAGACTATAGTGTAAACAATCAAATAAGACAATTAGAGAAAAAATGTCACCATCTACACTCTCTCCCACCCTCCTTCCCCCACTGTTGGCAGGAGCCAGATTCTGAAGCCAAATTTACCATCGTAGGGTCTTTGGATACAGTAAGTTATTCAACCCTGTGAAAGGTTTTCCCTTTTTAAGATGTTCTTATCCAATGATAAGTTTCTTCCTAATTTACTTGATATTTGATTTCATCCATTTCATAGAAATAATTGCACAGGTACAGTATTAAGAATTTTTGTTGTTGAGTCCAATCTTAAAATGCAGTGTTCTTACTGCAACTTTCAACAGGCTTCCTGAAAACAATGCATAGCCATTCCTCCTTAACCTGCAACATACGGGCTGAGTTTTCCTTACAGGAGACTTATGCATGAGTGATCCCAAATGAAATACACTATCTCACTATTTTTCTGAAAGGAGATTCTGCTGGTGCTGCCACTCAATTTTCTCATGGATTTCCAACTTTTCTTCCCAAATTGCCTCCCTCACTTTCTCTTCCATATGTCTCTACTGCCTTCCCAAAAGGCATTACGCTTTTTACAGATCTGGTGGATGGACTGTTCAATGGATAAGGAATTGGCTGGATGGTCGCATCCAGAGGGTGGTGGTCAATGGCTCAATGTCCAGATGGAGATCAGTGATAAGTGACGTCCCTCAGGGGTCTGTACTGGGACCTGTACTGTTTAATATTTTCATCAGTGATATTGACAGTGGGATCGAGTGCACCATCAGCAAGTTCACAGATGACACCAAGCTGAGTGGTGCTGTCGACAGGCTGGAGGGACAGGATGTCATCCAGAGGGACCTGGATAAGCTGGAGAGGTGGGCCCAGGTGAACCTCATGAGGTTCAACAAGACTAAGT
>WTSP01010101.1:12863-31121 GCA_025331215.1 Actenoides lindsayi
AAGGTGAGGTTGGACAAGGCTCTGAGCAGCCTGGTCTAGTTGAGGGTATCCCTGCTCACTGCAGGGGGGCTGGACTACATGACCTTCAGAGGTCCCTTCCAACCTTAAATCCTTCTGTTATTTTATGATTTTAAAAGCTACTTGTGAGGGTTACATTGATGAAACAGTTGTATACACCTAATTCCTTTGGAAACCTGTCTTTGAACCTACAAGTCTTCAGTAGTGGAAATTATGTTTCAAACTGATGAGTCAATGTTTGTACATAACTCATTTCATTTGGATTAGACACACGTTCCTTGACAACATTTAATTATTTTTTTTAACTGTTTCTAGCATATAAATAACTTATTAGAGCTGAAGCAAAATAATTCTACAGGAAGAAATAGCCTAACTTTTTTTTCTGTCCTGAATTCTTTTTTACAAAACTATCTTGGCACTTGGTACATCCTTCTACTTTTTTCTTATTTGTATAAGTTACCGGTACACCTGAACATAATACTTTGTACTTTAAGTAGAATGCAAGTCACCTGCACTCTCTTGTAGATCAAGACAAGAACTCTCAGTAGACTTTTAACACTTCAAAAGCTGTTAACCCCAGCCAGCAACTAAACACCACGCAGCCACACACTCGCTTCTCCCCCATCCAAGAGTGATGGGGAGAATCAGAAAAAAAAGGTAAAACTGGTTAAGAACAGCTTAATAGCTAAAATGAAAGGAAATACAATAATAAAAATGGAATGTAATTATAATAATAATAGTGAAAACAAATATAACAAAAGAGGGTGAAATCAACCCCAAGAAAGGACAAGTGATACACAATGCAATTGGTCACCACTCACTGATTGATGTCCAAGCAGTGATATGCCACCCCTGGCCAACTCCCCACAGTTTATATACTGAGCATGACGTTCTATGGTATGGAATATCCCTTTGGCTAGTTCAGGTCTGCTGTCCTGGCCACACCCCTCCCAGCTTCTTGTACACCTGCTTGCTGGCAGAGTACTGGAAATGCAAAAATACGTAACTTAGGATAAGCAACAACTAAAACATCAGAATGTTATCAACATTATTCTCATTCTAAATGCAAAACAGAGCACTGCTACATCTACCAGGAAGAAAATTATCTCTACTCCAGTTAAAGAGGACAACTGTTTAACCTCTCAAAACTGAAACACAAGTGTTTACAGAACTAGATATAAAACTTTCTTTTACGTATCACAAATGTAACATTACTGCAAATGTCTTCACTTCTTGTCTAGTTCTACACAATTATGAAAACAAACTAAACAAAAACTAAACTAGAATAAAATAATGCACCTACCAGCTTTTAAAAACATTACTCCAAGAATATTTCCCCTCCTACCTCCAGAACAGATGAACGTCTTTCTTTCTGCCACATCAAAGAAAGTACTAAACTGATATATAGGAAATGTATAGTTTCTAAAAGGCCAATACAAAATTATACAAAAGAAACCAGTTGGCATCAACAAAATCCTTAAAAGATATTTTGAAATTAAATGTCTTCAATTGTCTTTCAAACAATCAGGTAGTTAACACCAATAAATATTTTAATGTAATAACAGTAATCATAATATAACTTCTTATATTTTCAGAGCATAGCATTAACCTCAGAAAGATTTTTGTATCCAGAAAAAAATGTATACAAAGACAAAAAATTATCTATTAAGTGCATTGCAGTGGGCCAATAATGCATGTGTACATCACACCACTGAAAGGACAGTAAACAGCTGGAAAAATTCAAGAAAAATATAATAGCTATAGCACACTAATTCAACTCTCATTTCAAACAAGAGATTGGGTTGTATGCAGTAAGTAACATCTATTTGATATGGAACTTTCAATTATAAGCAATCATTTTTACCATAAAAACTATATATTCATACTGAATCAGATGGAAGAGTTTCTTCAAATTCAGCTCCCTCATATATCCATACTTTCCTTGTCCTTTAAAGACTGTAAATTATTAATTACCTGGCCAGTCTGTTGAGTCTAGAATAGACCAGAGGAAAGCAAGCCAGAACTACTGCTCAAATCATAAATTTTAAACCATTTCAGATCTGCATAATAAATGTGTACTCCACTTAGAGTTGCTCAGACCAATCACATCATTGTTTCCACAGTAATAAGCTTCAAAGGAAATAAAAGAGAGCATAAAAATACTGACACGCAATTAAAAGAATTGTGACACACACAGAGTGTTGAAGACAATGAGAGGTCTTACTCAGATTGGTGGTCCTGGTAGTCCTGGATAATTGGCTCTGAATAATCAAGGTCTCGCTATGGCCAAAATGGTAATTCAAGCAACTCCCTGACCTGCTTCATACCATATAATTATATAACATGCATTATAAAGTACCTTGGCACTGGTGGGAAGACAGAGGACACCTCTGTCCTGAAAACTATCAATTTTTTGACTCAAACTGTAGAACTCTCAGTTTGCCATCTTGCATCAACTATCTTTATGAATGATGCTCTGTGAAAAATACACAGCCATGCTACTCATCCTAAGTGAAGCAATTTTGTTTCTGTAACTTAGGACTCATTACATTTACAGAACTGGTCTGAAATTTTCTGAAGCACCAGGATGAAAATTAAAGAATATCTGCTAAGGGAATTTTGAACTTGACTTGCTCCAAGAGAATACAGAGATAAAATGAAACAATATGTACTTTTTTAGCCTCCTGTCCCAAACTGCTGCCTCCTTTCTTTTCTTCTTTCTGTGGGACATAGTAACAGAACTCATGCTCTTTGGTTAGCAATGAGATTATCTGCAACTACAGAACATACTAGATATCAACCTAAGCATGACAAACACCTTATGCAATTCAGCTGGAGGACAAAGCTTCTGAAGGTAAAAAAAACCCAGAAAGATCAAAAGAACAACTTCAGTCTTACTGTGACTCCTTATTGGCAACAGTGAAGAAAACCCACAAAACATCATCCATCTGGGAAGGAGTAAACATATACAGGCTTTTTCCTCGACTGGTCAGGACTGTGGTGAGCAGAAGTCATCACACACTGATGCTACCCTAATCTGAAAATTTGACCATGTACTTCTTTGCTAGAAAACAGTCGTTAATATTAGACAGTGGTTTTTAACGTAGCACAAACAAACTTCTGATGTCATTTTCATTTAAGCCCTCTACTAGACTATGTCTGAAATACTGCCCCGAAACTCAGCCAAAATACTACACAAACTAAGGCAGCTCAATCTCAGTGCAGAATCAAAGCATCTAGTCTATCTTCTGTACTCCGCCCTCTGAGAACATGGATTATCAGTAGGTAGGACATTCAGCTGGAACACCGTGGAATATATAAAACTTTTGAAGTAGCCTGTTGCAATCTTCAAGCTTACAATTAACAAGGGACTGTCTGATATGGTATAATTATCAGTTACATATTCTTTGTTTTACCACAGAAATGCCTTGCTAATCAGTTACCAGTTTACAGGACAGTAAAAAAATACCTTGAATCACATTACTGAAGGAAGAACTAGAGTCTAGATAACCTTACCAGAAAAGCCTATGTGAAATAAAAACATAATTTAACTTTGAAGAACAAGATACAGAATTTGCATTTTGCGGTGTTACGGAACAGTTTTGATCAATAAGCAATTACTGCAAGTCAAAACACAATATATTCCATCACTTGCTGAAAAATATATAAAACAGTTAACACAGAATATGGGGTTTTCTACTGATTAGTGAATCTAGTCTGCTCTTTTCTGATTGAATGCCATAGCAAGCATGAGGAAGAATATGGGAACACATGCCAGGGTAGGATAAAGGGGGAAGAAGGGATGGGGGGGGAGGTGTGTGAAAAAAAAGAGGAATAAGATATCCTACATTTGTAAGCAGTAAGCTGTTAATTTGACTCATGTTTCATAAAATCATACTGTAAATATATTCTTTTTCCTCCCTCCATCTCCTAAACTCTAGAATACAGCTCTTCTGATTGCATCAGGACAAAAGCCTGGGTGCCACAGAGCCAGTCAGGCTAGATGACAAAAGAAAAAAAACCTAACAAAGAAGCAAAAAAACAACAAACAAACAAAAGGATATAAAGAAGTTTACAGGATGCAATAAGAAAGAACATGAAGCCTTGAACGTGACTTTGAAAATATAACGATTAAGAAGTTCATGGGATATCACTTGTGCTACAGCTCCTTTAGACTTTCTGTAACTGCAGATCAATGTTGCTCATTAGCACTACATCCACCCTGTGGGACCTTATCAAGTGAAAAAAATACAGATAAATATTCAATAATATCCAACTCAGATCAACCAAGTAAACATAGCATGGCATCCTATTATTTTTGGTATTCCCACTAACACAATATACCTTTTCAACTCTGTGCTGCTGCATTTCAAAAGGGAGGGAGGAAAACATATGCCAACCTCCTGAAAATAATGGGGAGATTTTTAACACTGTCAAACACCATTATCTGTTTCCCTCTTAACCAGGCACTAGGAAAAAGGGTTATTTTTCCATCTGCCTTTTCCTTTACTTCCCTCCTAGGAATCTTTGGATCTTATGGAAATTTCAAGTCTATGAACCACTGGACAGATGTAAAATGCGCAAGGAGTACGTGCAAAAATCGCTGCTCCATGCAATGAGCATGACAGAAAATCACTGGCTCGTGTATGACATTTAAGAAGGCACCCCACAGATGACCTTCTTTCCTAAGCCAATTCATGCATAGAAATATAATGGGCCTAAGTAACAGAGAGACACAAAGTCATGAACATATTAAAAACAAAGTTCACTTTCCTTGAGCTAGAGAATATATGTTGTTGCTATTTGGACAAAGACTTTTCCTATCACCATTTCATTATAAGCACACAGATGCAAAATATAAAGTGGAAAAAAATATTAAAGCAGGCTTGATTAGTTTTAAAGTTATTGTTAGAAAGGGAAGATGAAATTGAATTGCAGGCAACTGAGCATGAGCACTGTTCCTCACTCTTCCTGAGAAGGATTTGTCAGACCAAATGCTAGATATATTTCTCACCTATATTCCTTCCAATAGCCCAAAGCAGGAAACAGGCACTCCTCTGGCCCAGCTCAACTTGTCCAAAAGCAAATATGTAAAACAGATCAGACAAACTGTGCCCTGTTTCTATCTCTGGTTTACAAGGAGCCCACCTAGTCTAGGATGACCAGTGCAGGTGTAGAGGTCCAGAGAATAGACTTCTGCATGCTGAACAAGATGACTCTCAACTCACGTAACACTTGGCAACTTATGCCGTATGTCACCTAAAAATCTTCACAGCACAGACTATCACGTAGTTTTACATTGTAAATAGTATTATGAACCTTCAACTTGCACTTCGTAGCAAGTGGATAAATTTTGCAAAGGAGCCTGTAAAAGGAACCATAAATTAAAAAAAAAACAAAACCAAAAAACCAAAACCCAACCACAAAGGCTCTGTTATAATCCATTTTTCAAATAAAATACCATAACACTTTTCCACAACAATTTCTGCAGGGTTGTAAAATACATATTTAATGCAAACACTAACCTGTGGCAAGTAATAAGGTTTGTTTACTAGGAAATAATTACCGTCCTGGAATAGGATCAACTATTTCAGAGGACACAAGTGAATTGCTAAACTATTTGTTTTTAAACATTTTTTTATAAATAACAAAACAATTGTCTTAAAAATTAAAAGAAAGCAAATTTTATGAAAAAGACACTGCTGCTAATTTACACTATTTTAAAATTTTCTTATTACAAATCTTTCAAAACTGTCTATTTTTCACCTCAATCACAAAGCCTGTACTTTTCTTCCTATCCCATACCTACAAAAAAAATTTGGGAAAACAACTGCAATTGAAAAAATCTGAATTTATTCACAAAATCCTAATTAACACCTGAATGGAAGGAGGTCCAGCCTACACAGCAGTAATAAAAATGAAAATAAAAATAAAGCTGGACATGTTTTAATTTTTCAGGAATTTACTTCATAACCTTAACTTTCTGTATAAGGTTTTAAAAACATAATAATTTGCAAGTAGTATCTTATTTGGGTCCATATCAGGGTCACAGTTAAAGACGACAGGCTATCAGCTGAAGCAATGAATCAAAAGGAAGAACTAAACCAGTTGGCTTCATGAGGCTTTGATGAATACTAACATTAGACCATTCTATTATTTCTTACAGTTCTTTCTGGAGCAGTGTCCTAATTCTAGTTTTAGAAAGAAAATCTCCAACCTGTTAGCTCATACAATTTATATTCACAAGTTAACATCTCTAGAGCAACCAGTAATAAGAAACCCTTCTAGCACCATTCAAATAATCCATAATATCTAACTGTTAATCATGATCTAAAGACATGTGGTATCCATGCGTTAAAATCAGGTAAAAATAAAGTTGCATATTTGCACTGTGAGAAAGAACATCAGTTATCATATGCACATAAACTGATGCCTAAACCAACAGCAACTCATAAGATGTGCCATAATGCATAATGGCACATCAAAAGAAAGCAGTCTAATTAGGATATAACCCTGCACCAAAACAAAACAAACCCATACTGAAAAAAACCAAACAAAAACAACCAAAAAACTAAACCATTCTAATGAATTAATCAAATATTTCATTTTATTCCTTTGACAATTCATAACCAAGGGTCCTGTTAAAAGTCCACACAAATATTCTAAATATAATCTGGGATTTTTTTAAATCACAAAGTCAATTATTCAATTGACCATGTTAATATTGCCCTTTACTATGAACAAACTCTTATTAAAAAATTTCCGTGTCTAATGTTGGATACACAACCGACTTCTATATAAATGATTATTACTTAGTCCTCAAAGTACGTGGTAAAATCTATATATATCTTAACATTCCTTCAAGTTACCTCTGCTGCAGCTATTCTAAGCAACTATTTTATTTGCACAATGTCATTAAACAGTGTAAGATGTCTGGTAAACATCATGTTATATGTGTATAATTGTTTAGCATCAAGAACAGTTCTTTCCTAAAACCAGAAACAGTTACAATGGGGAAATATTTAGACAACCATAACTGGTAAGTTCACCTGAATAATGCATTTATTCTCTTGGTAAAGGTACACACTAAGCTCAGGCCAAATTATTTTTTATTTTTTTTTAACAGAAAGCAGCCCACCAACAACTCAGTTCACACTCAGCTGGATCAGCCATTCAATTAAATTTACTTAAATGCAAGCTAACAATCAAAACAGCCAACAATGCAACTAATATCTCCACATCCATATTCAAAGGAACTATTTCTTAATTTTCATTTTAACAGAAGCACCATGGCTATAGGAATATAGCCCTAAATTAAAAAAAAAAAAAAAAAAACCAAAACGTATTTCTTCTGTGGATGAGATACTATTAGCTCTCAACTCCATTCTTCTCCATTATATTTGTTGATTCTCTACAGCAGCATTTACCAAGTCACCAAAAAAAAAAAAAAATCCACTACTATCTTGAAACTAATAAATAAAATACTACTTATTCTTTAAAAACTGAAGTACTGTTGAAATTGTTTTATTTTATTCCCTTACTACCATTCAGATGAAAATTATTTTCTCAACACTTTTTTTAATGTTTCCCAACACCACCAGCAAGCACAGTTTAATTTTAGTGTTGTCCTAGCAAAAGACATGAGTAATCCTTTGATAGACAGTGAGAAATTTACATTTGAATTCTACTAGAAACTTATATTCTTGCCCCAACCTAAATTTCAACCACAATTTTCATCAAGAGGAATCAACAAAGTATGTTTTATGCTATTTAGCATCAATACTAAATAATGCTTGGCAGTTGAAAGCTGATGATCTCTGTATGTCCTCTCAATCTCCATGTGCTAAGCATATTTTGAAGCTGTTCACACAGCAGAATTAACTGTTTAGGCTCAAGGAAAACCATTCCCTTTCAGAATTACCATGTTCTCAATGCCAGGTAAGCCGGAAAGAGTAAAAAATTCTTGATATAATGGCTGCTTGTTTCAAGCAATGCACTAAACAGGACTCAATTAGGTAAAAGCTTTTTATCTTGTTCTCCCAGACAAAACTGGTCTCTCAAAAGATAAAAGTAGAAGTTCAACTGTTCTATGTACAATATTAACAAAGCTTTTAAAAATTCAGCCATAATAGTTCAGTTCCTTCAGAAGCAAACTACGAAGCTTCGCACTCAAATGATCAATCCCAATGTGTAGTAGCTTCAACCCCCTCACCTACCAGGTTCCGCTAAGGGCTGAACCATGGGCAGGGTGTCCAATCTTTATTCAAGCAGATGCAGCAAACACAAATCCAACCTATTTACGTGACGTGTGTTTTAAAGATATAAAATCAGGGTAAATACTTTTGATATTACAAAAATTCTACCCTGACAAATATTTCAAAGTACTGATGATATGCAACATTTAAATGTCACAAGCA
Organism: Actenoides lindsayi; assembly: GCA_025331215.1. NCBI lineage: Eukaryota > Metazoa > Chordata > Aves > Coraciiformes > Alcedinidae > Actenoides > Actenoides lindsayi. The sequence goes on from WTSP01010101.1 coordinate 21,299, forward strand.
CCAAGTTAAATCTGTGAGGAAAAAATAAATGAAAAGCATTTACACTTCGAATAAAAATGCATATGCAACAGTAACAGAACCTACTGAAATATAAGGATGCGGTTTGTAATATTTGAGTATGTTGAGAAAGATTTTTCTGTCCCACAATGAGTGTCTTACAATGAGTGTCCTACAATGAGTGTCCCTAACTATTATGATAAGCTGAACTGACCTACCAAAGGACAAAGCTGGCAAGTCATCAGGCAGAGGCTGCAATGCAAGCAGCTGCTGGAGATCCTTCAGCATGTACATAGAAGATGCCTGTAGCGATGAATTTCCAAGCACAACCGGAGGGCAGCCAGTGAATATCCAACACAACACTGCATCTCCGTATTTGTTCTCAGTGTTTTCCAAAGCCCATGGTGGCTCTCATCCCACTCCTGTTGTATGTGTTTCTCATTTGTAACTCTGCCTTTCCGAGACTAGCTCTCACCTGCTTTCAACAACTACCAAACCCAGTCTCCAGATCTAATCTGGACTTCCAACACAAGCCTAGTTGATCCCTCCAGTCAATGCACAAGGAGCTCACCTGCATTTGTAAAGTAACAGCTTAGTGTTATGGTTTATGAAGTATGGCGTGATCTTCCAACTTGCTAGACCATACACAGTGAAATCCAAGCAAAGATGAAGAGATGCACGTCTCTTGCAAATGAAATGGAGAGAAGTGCTCAATATCAAATGAAGCAGAAACTGCCCCTCTTCCTCCTTTTTCTTAAAATTCAAACATATCTGACTTGCATTTTTATCCATGCAATACTAAGGTGCTACTTTAACAATAAACTAGAACAAGGGAGAAAAGTAGTAGGAAATGGTCTGTCAAATTATTTCTACTCACTGTTTCCTTGTTCAAAAAGTACAAACAAGGGGCTATAACCATAGGAAAAGCATGGTTTTGCCAGTCTAGCACTCTCCCAACAAAAATACTCCTTAATATTTGCTATTACCTTGAATAATGTCATGTCATAGTCTTTAAAACACTGCTAAGAGCAGATGTGAAATTTCAGACAGCTACTATGAACGTTATTCTTACATCTATTTGCAACTGCTTTTCCACTACAGTAAAAAACAATCTTCCAAACAGCTTTAACTATCAGTTCTAGATTGTCTAGTCTAAAACAGAGTCCAGGTGATTGCACTGCTCCTTGGGAATGGCTCAGTGAGACAAGATTGAACCTACTCCCGGAGCGATGACCACCCAGCCCAGCCACACACCTCCCCATAGCTGGGTACACTCCTCCTCTGCCCCAAGCTGGAAGGCTTGGCTCAGGTTGGTGGTATTAGGGGTCAAGTGCACTTTCCATAACATGATTGAGATTAGGTTTCTTTGGTGAAACTACATCAGAAGAAATAGAACGTGCAAAGCTAAAACCAAATAATATGATTGTGATCATCTTACTGTAATGCCAAGTGCTCCAAAGTTAAGCAAGTAAATAATGAAAAACCTTAAACCATACATACAGTTTTTTGGATGCACGTTACATCTTCAGATACTTGTCAAGCCCTTGTTTAAAACAAACTTTACCAGACATAAAAAAAACCAAAACAAAACCAAAGGTATGCTTTTTCCCAGCAAAGTTTCTGATAAACTAAAATGATAAAACAATGACCTAATTTTTGAGTAATACAAAATCCCCCAAAATTACTAATAACTGATTTTTCAATTCTTCTCTTAAAAAGCAAATGCATTATTAGCAATGGAGAATTCAGATAATTATTTTCAAGCAAGTGAAGTCCCTTTCATCAGTGTATGACCTCTGAATGGACCAGACATTACAACATATTCTGCCTCTGATACCAAAACCATTCCATTTTAAAAACTCAATTTAAAAGGTTTTGGATTTTTTCTTTCTATTAAAGAAACACTTTCTGAAACATTTTAGGAACCATGTTCTGCACTTAGTCAAAGTAAAGTATTATTTAAATCAATTCTGTTCATAATCAGTGAAGTCAATGAAAAATGACAGAAGATGAGTGAAAGCATGGGAGCTTACACACACAATTGTTGGTGAAAAAAGTATTATAGATACTGCATGAAAAAAATTTGCAAAAATCATTTGGAAAAAACCAACCTCATATAGCAACTAGGATAACATATCACACAACAGCCTGGCAAATCTCAAATATATAAAAGTAAACTTTTAATTTTACTTTTCTGAGCCCTGCAGCAAGATATTTAATAATCTCAAGTATCCCAATAACATCTGTAACACTTCAGCAGGTCTTCCAGAGACTCACATCACAGTTTCAATGGCACAAAGCAGGTACAATTTTACTACACTTTTTATTTTAATTCATAGAAGTAACTGTATAGCATTCTTTTCACACTGAATCAATTTCAAGAATTCATTATGCCTTCAGAACAGAAAGACAATTAGCTGCTGTTTTATGACAAACAAAAAAGTCACAATGCACAACTGCATGAAAACAAAAAGGAGAAGAAAGAATACATGTCAACATATCATTGGGAAAGAGAGACCCACGACAATTCATGCTGGATTAGATTCTTCCTGTCCCAATTCACCCCACTGTAGTTAATTATACCAACAGGCAACCACTCCATTTTCAAGTCCAGCTCACAAGGTAACCCACCTCTGACTTGCTTTCATTTCTTTTAAGTTTTCACAGACCCCTCTTCCAGATTTTGCAGCTAATTTTCTTTCTTTTTCAGTATCTTTTTCTTGGACGCTGTTCCGCAAATTTTGCCTTTCCATAGTACCCAGTAATTACAAAGGTCAATAATAAAATTGAGAGGAAAATCCCAAACAAACTATGGCTGAATATTTTGAAGTCATTTATAACTTTCCTAAGTCAAACAAGGAAATGTGCTTTTAAAACTATTCATCAGAGGCTCTTCTCTTCAGACACATCTCTGAAAACATCTTTCACCTATAAACTCCCCAAACCTTCATCAGTAAACTACAGTTTGGATCTAGAAAAATTTTAGCTTTTCAAATCTATTGTGTTATCATTACCAGGGCAGGTTATAAGGGGCACATAGAAGGCACATAAAGGGCAATAGAGAATGAGTGGAAGTTGAGGACCTCATGAAACCAAGATACAGTTAAGACCGGAGAGTTTACTGTGGTTCTTCAGAGACACTAAAAAGCATGTTTGAGCTTGAAGCATTTTGATCTAGATTTGTCTCAGTTATTACAAGAACTATTCATCTAACCTCAATCTTAAAATCTTACCAGACTCATTATGCACCATGAACACTAGAAGCAGGACACACGCTATAGGGTGCTTCAGAAGAGTTGCATTTCATTATTCAAGACAGCTTTTCATATTTATTTATTTTTTTTTAAATTTCACACAGCAGATATATTTCCAGAGCAGTAAGTTATTAGATCAATGGTATCTCCCTTTGTTTACTACAGTAATTAAATTGCACTGACATTGAACTGCTTCTCTCAATGGGCTTGACCTTCAGAAGATCTAACTGGATGCTTGAGTTCTTTTTGAATCACAGAATCATAAAGGTTGGAAAAGACCTTCAAGATCAAGTCCAACCTTCTACCCAACACCTCCATAACCACTAGACCATGTCGCAAAGCGCCTCATCTACACATTTTTTTGAACGCCTTCAGAGATGGTGACTCCACCACTTCCCTGGGCAGCCTATTACAACGCTTGACTACTCTTTCAGTAAATAAATTCTTCCTAATATCTAATCTGAACTTCCCCTGGTGCAACTTGTGGCCATTTCCTCTTGTCCTGTCACTAGTTACTAGGGAAAAGAAGCCAACACCAGCCAAACTACAACCTCCTTTCAGGTAGCTGTAGAGGGCATTAAGTTCTCCTCTCCCTCAGCCTCTCCTCATATGACATGTTCTCCAATCCCCTCACCAGCTTTGTTGCCCAAAACTGAACACAGTACTTGAGCTGCAGCCTCACCAGTGCTGAATACAGGGGCACAAATGCTTCCTTCCTCCTGCTGGCCACCCCATTTCTGATGCAGTCCAGGATGACCTTGGATTGCCACCTGGGCACACTGCTGGCTCATGTTCAGCCACCTGTCAACCAACATCCCCAGGCACTTTTCTGCCAGGCAGCTTTCCAGGCACTCTTCCCCAAGCCTGGGGTTGTTGTGACCCAAGGGAAGGACCTGGCATTTGGTCTTATTAAACTTCATACCATTGACCTTAGCCCATCAACCCAACCCACCTAAATGGGCTGTGTAGAGCCTTCCTACTGTCAAGCAGATCAACATTCCTGTGTAATTTCGTGTTGTCTGCAAACTTAGTGAGGGTGCACTCAATCCCCTCATTCAAATAATTGATAAATATGTTAAACAGGACCGGCCCCAGGACTGAGCCCTGGGGAACTCCACTTGTGACCAATCACCAACTGGATTTAACTACATTTGATAACAACTATTAGATGCCATCCAGCACATTAGCCACAGGACAGCATTCACCAAGAGAACAGAGCCAACAAGAAATAAACTCTTCAATCAATTCGTCAATACTTTCCCCCCTAAAATACTAAGTTTAGCAATTTTTTCGTATGTTTGGTGGTCTTGATTCTTTTTCAGGTAAAGAGCTCATTTCAGTACAAATAGTGGAGTCATGAAGCCAGCTTTGTAATAGAAACAATTTGTTGTAAGATCTTTGAGAATGTTTTTCTGTGTTATTCAGCACTTCACATGGGAGCTGCATTAAAGTTCATTATCTTCAGATATATTGATTCCTAGATGAGACAATGCTCATCATTCAGTGAGCACTGCTGATTCCTGCTAGCATCTGTGATATCTAATCTAGCTATGAGAAAAGCACAGACACAGTAGGAGTGATAGGAAGAGTAAGGAACAAGCAAGAAAAATAACAGAAATAACAGACAGGGAGGACAGAGATACAAAACTACTTTGCAGCATTATCACCTAAAATAAGTGGACCTCTATGAACACTCTGACTAGGCACCCAGGTTTGCCAATGCTTTTCTATGGATACAGAACAGCACACCTTAGGCTTAATCCTCAGACCAACAAAACAGCAAAAGGATTTCTCCATGAGCAGCATGTACTGCAGATCAAACAGAGAATTATTAAATTTAAAAAGTAGAGAATGTGTCTATTATTTAAAAACATTTATTCTAAGAAAATTATTTCCAAGTTGGCAGCTTTAGAACATTCTTGGCTAAAGATACAGTTGTCAAATATCAAATATCACACCTGCTAAAAAGTGTGGTTAAAATACAATTACAACATTAGATTCACTTGTTTCTGAAACACAGAATATACTGAATCATTGAATCAGATTTTCAGGTTTGCTAGCCTCAGGAAAATTAAATAAAACATTTATTTAAAAGAGCAGGCCCAAACAATGTGTAATAGCAAGCTTTTTTATGGATGATTTGCACATACTTACAGGTTGAGCAGACTAATAGTGTTCTCACCACAAGGTCACAGAGCAACTTCCACTTGTGCTGCACTTTGGAGGTGACAGCTGGAATGAGGATCTCCGCAGGCACGTAGTACTGAATCGAATAGGTCACAAAAATCCCAAAGGAGTACAGAATTTTTACAGACTGATACAACCTGTTCAAAACATTTACACATGTTCATGTCAGTTGGAAACTCTTCATTTTAAAAAAAAAATAATTTTTGCTATTTTTTTTTTTTTTATTTTAAGGCATTTTCTATCATATGACATTTGAGAATTTAACTAATGGCTAAGCAAGTGAACCCTCACAATTTTAGGTAGATTCAGATTCTTTACCTCCTACATAAATTCAGAATATTTAACAAGCTTTAAGGTCTATTAAAATATAACTTACGTGCTTTTTTCTTTTTTTTTTTTTTTGTTCTCTTCACATCAAGGTTTACTTTACCTGATAGGTAAAGTACAGTAACTGATGTTTTTCCCTAAGACTATTTTTGGTTAACAATGGTGGCTTTTTACTAAATTTTTACATTAAAAAACATGGTAAATACAACAATTCCCTCCAAACAGAAGGAACATGTAGACAAAAAGACTATCTGGCTTTTCAGAACAGGTTAAAATTTTGCTTTTGACATGTACAATGCCAGGATTTTTCTCTTTACCCTGAGAAGTCCCTGCACATCGGAGAACACAACTAAATCAAAATTAGGTCAGCCTCCACAAAACTGTAAGTCAGCTCAAATCCCCAAAAGCTGTATTTAGAGCATCCACCACCCCAAATCAAGGAGTGTTCAGTGGCTGTGTCTCAGTGCCACAGTGGGGGAAAATAAAAAGAGGAAATCCCACGCTTCCACATGCTGTCCATCATCCCAGTGTCCCCACAAACTGCAGTTCTGTGCCTACAGGCTTGCTTTGAGACAGAAAGTGATTTACAGAGTCCTGTAGTAAGCTGAGAGCCAGGATGACAGAAAATAGCCACAACTCACTTCAAGAAATAAGCCAAGATACAGTCAGTGATCATCAGTATACTAATTATATTAAGTAATTACACTAACACAATTTACTATACTAATAAAAGCCATTTTACATGTACAGGATTTAATTCGTCTCTTGCCAAATGATTTCTTTAACAGAGAAGCTGCAATAACGGGCCAAACAATGTAACAGAGATATTTTAATATGTGGTAAAACAATAATTAAATCAATCCTGTTTGTGTTTCTTAATGAAAACTGATCATGCACTATCATTTTGACAATCAGTCTTTGCTATTAGGTAAAGACTGATAAACACCAAATGGAGTATCAGGTTGCTAACACAATAAACAAAAAAAAAAAAAACCCCAAACTTAGTAACATAAGCACTAATAGAAAAATAAAGATCTATTTCAAGATGAATAGCTGTAATTGTGATCTAACCAATGAAGACTCCATTTAAGAGCACTGTGTTGATTTTGTGTGAGAAAATCCTAGAGAAGTCTTTTTTTCCAGATGGTTTTGATGCCCTTCCTGCATATCAATTATTGCTTCCAAAACTATACATAACCAAGAAGGCCACAGGTCCAGTTTTCAGAGCCAAACTAGTCATTCTGTTATAGAACACTATTACACAAATTATATTCTATTTGCTTTTAATACCTTGCTATGAAGCTCTCTGGTAGAATAAAAAGACATGCAAAATTTATCAATAGCTATGGTGATGATGATCACAATCAACTGTAGGAAAAGTGCAAAAAGATACTTTCATAAGTGGTAGCTGGACTGCCTGATGCTGAAGGTATAATTAAGACCACATGGTAATACGGAGATAGATAGATAGATAGATAGATAGATAGATAGATAGATAGATAGATAGATAGATAGATAGATAGATAGAATCCCAGTAAACAAAAAGATAATATTATCTGCTTGCAACAGTTGTAACTGCCAATGAAACTGAAGATAAGCATACTGCCAAAATATGCACCCAAAAAACCTCTGGAAAAGAAAAAAAAAAAATCAGTATCAGGCAATCATAAATCAATAAACTTAAAGAAAAGCAGGTTACACAGCAGGCAGTTTAGGAAAATAAGATTCCAAATTCACATCAAATATGTACTTCAGGATGGTTTTCTACTTTCTGCCGGACAAAGACAATCTGCTTTCTTGCATCACTCCAAGAATTCGGTTACATAAAAAGCAAAATAATCTCTACATAGACTGGTAAAAGGCACAAGCTTTTTAAGAAGAGGGAAGAATTTCTATTCTCATTAATCTCTTTACATTTTAATATTATTCAACCCTGCATGTTATCAAGGTACAGAGTAAAATGTTCCAAACACGCAACACAGCAGACAATTTCTTTATAACAATACAAATCTCAGGAACACTTAACTTCTTTCTGCCTAAACTGGTTCAAAATACTCTTTACTATTCCAAAAATGTGAACTGACTCCGGATTATCCAGCTTTAATTGTTATGGGTTTTTTTCCAGACCTGGCAGAACCAGAAAACCCTATCTTGTTAGTATAGGAAAAGATTATCAGTATTTATCAGAAGAAAGTGTCATATCAAAGATTAAGACAAATATCAAGGAAAAAAGTTCAAATCTATCCTCATATAAACTGCATCTCAGTGGGAAACAATAAAAGGAACTGTGAGGTGTGATGTAAAATAAGGAAGATAATTTTTGAAAAAAATAAATGCTTGAATGGTCGGCAGCCTAACTTCAATATAATTTTGCATGGACTCACATCTTGCTTCCTTACATATATCGGAAAATAATCATATACTGGCATTGTCTTGCCAAGTTTTAGATAATACTTTTTTTTTTTTTTAAGATAGTTAAGGTTTTTTTAGGTGTCATACTCATGCTCTCATACTTTGCTATATAGTTAGCATTATTGGTTTTTTCCTTCATGATGTGTTTGAAGGTTTTCTGAAATCTCCGGCTTTTTGTAAACTAAATTTCTGCAGGTATACCCCAAAAGAAGGTCCAGAGAACTTACTTTGAAAATTTTTGTTCTCAAACAAAAAATAGAGTAAATCTTGCAAAAAACGTGACGTGTGGAGCATCTTACCACTGTTACTTGTGGCTGACTAAACAAGTGACAAAGAATTATCCATGCCACCAACAGTTTTAAAATTAGACGCATTTTTAATCCATGCTGTATTAACTACAAGCATTTGTCATAGGTCTGCTTACAGACAACTGATAGAAGTCATGAGTCTCTTGCTACAATTTTCTTTCCAAAAAAAGCAATTAAGAACACAATCAAAGGGTCTGGGTAAAGTTTTGATTCATCTGTCATGGGATGTTGTGTTGTTCACAAATAAGAGAGAAAATACTTCTCATAAACAACCTTTGATAGCAGCCGATGATGCTGAGCAGATCAAATCACTGATTACTTTGCTTCTGCCCTCAAAAAAAGGTTGAACTGCAATTAGAAAGCAAACCTGTAATAGTAAGAAAAGAAAAAACAGTGACAAAAATAGGGAAAGAAGAAATTGGAGCCTTATCTCTGTATCTCCCAAAGCCTGGCAGAGGTCACTCCAAGTGTACTTCCTTTGAGTATCACAGCCTGTATCTGTTTAGTAAATAAAATCTGGCCAGGATTCCTTTTGGCACCTTGGCCTATGGTCAAATGGCACAGCAAAATTTGTATCCATGCAGCTCAGCTCCTTCCCACCACAACAGGATACCTCCATCATCCTTCCCTCAAATTCCTGGAATTGCCCTTTCAGCACAGTGTCACATGCTTCTCATTTCACATTTGCAGGTCAGTGCATCAAGTTTTCAATTTTTTATGATACTGAAACACTGCTAACAACAACAACAAAAAAAGTAAAAAAACACCCAGCTTTTTTATTAGCTGAATAAATATACAGAAGGAATTAAAAGTGTAGATATGGGAAGAAAGAAAATTACACTTTGACTAACAGGTCCTACGTTATTCGCATGAACAGTTTGACTGTCACTGTAGACAGCTTGACAAAGGTGTATTGAAAATGACAGAAAAACTATTACATCACTTTACATGGGGACATGATGGCGTCACTAGTTTAGGAGCCACTGCTTTTGCATCACACTTCTTTTTGATTGCTGAGTAGCTTTAAGAAATTTAGAACGAAAACAAGAGAGTCACATTGCTATCAGTTCTGCATCACTCTCCAGATTCCATAAGCTTAAATGGATTTTAGCTGGTTAACAAAAAGGAAACCTGACCACCTACTCCCAATTAGCCTTTAATCCTTCAGATCGCCCCAAAATTTTACAAAATTTTGAAACTTAATTTTTTTAAATTATTTTAAAGAGAGATTAAAAAACAAGAATCAAAGCTTTAATTATACAGTAGTTTCAAGTGTCTCCATTACACCAAGTATTTTTCTAGCTCAACAAGGATTCAAGTTTTTTTTAATTAGGAAAC
>WTSP01010102.1:0-25563 GCA_025331215.1 Actenoides lindsayi
GAAAAGAAAAGAAAAGAAAAGAAAAGAAAAGAAAAGAAAAGAAAAGAAAAGAAAAGAGAAGAAAAGAAAAGAAAAGAGAAAAGAGCCACAATAAAATAATATTAACTGATTTTAAGGCATTAAACCTAAGTTTTATACAATTATAGAATTGTCAGGGTTGGAAGGGACCTTAAAGATCATCTCGTTCCAACCCCCCTGCCATGGGCAGGGATACCTCCCACTAGACCAGGTTGCTCAGAGCCCCATCCAGCCTGGTTTATGAACACCTATAGCAGCTTATGCACTTTTAGGTAAACAGTAACTTATTTAACCACTAGTGCCCCTTTTAAAGACTATTTTCTGCTGTCTTCAGAAGAACCAATTTCCCAGTTCTCTCAGATGAGGCAGATGTCCAAAAGCAAGCGCTATCTTGTGGGATGACAGGTTCTGCCCTCACAAACACCTCGGAGGAATCAGCACGTACAGCGAAGGCAAAAGGAACAAAACGCTCTTCAGGCATCAGGGGGCATCAGAAAGCTCAGCTGTCTTCTGCAAAATATCTGCAATATGTTATTAGCCCAGGGTAAATGAGTCAGATGCTTCCCCCAGGAGCCATTACACTCGGGCCGAGCCGGGGGCGGGGGGCCGGCAGATGGCTGCTGGGGATGTCTTTCTGTCCAGGAAACTGGGAATGAAAAGAGCACGTACCCGAGCACAGCTGATCTCTTCATGACAGACCTATCACCGCTCCGTCCCATGCTGCCGTGCCGCAGAAGCTCTCCCACCCCGGGCAGTGGCAGCACCAGAGCTGTCTCTGCCCTCCGGAGCAGAACGCGGGCTGCCCTGGCAGCTTGGCAGCCTTGAGCCTGCTTTTGGCTACAGAAGGATGATGTGATAAAGTCAGCAGAACTCCTGAGAAAGCCTATTCATGCTGCTGTAAGGCTGAAAGAGCAATGTGTGCGTTATTTCCTCAGCTCTGCACCGTGATGTGCCGTGCAAACCCTCTGCGCAAGCAGCAGGTTGAGTTTTTCAAGTGATTATGCTGCCACGCTATTGTGGGCTCGGCCCCCTCGTGAGAGTGATTCCCAGCCAAGCCCCAGAGCCAGGGAAGGCCACTTTGCTTCATCTGTTACTGCCACGGCTTGTTAAAAGGACAGATCCTCTCACTGCCGTGCCATTCATTCCCATTTGAGCCTGTTCATTATTTCTAAACGGCCTTTTATATATCAATGTCCTGCAAGACACCCCCAAAATGAGCATAATGGAGACCTAGACACACACAGTGCCTATATCCAGATGAAAAAATGCCTGTTAAACTGCAAAATGGCTCTGTGTGATGATGAACGTGCAACCTCACTGCTATTCACATGGCTTCAAATATAGGTCCTTGGCAACCCTGAGCCAGCACACGCAGTCAGGACCACCTTGAGTGCCACCTGGATGTGAGAGACACACATTCATCCTTTCAAACCTTCCTGTTGAAATAATCAGGAACTGGAACACTTGAAAGCAATTAAATGTTTGAAAGGAAAGATATGCAAACTCTTTGTTCTCCCACAGACTTGCAAGTAGTGACATTTTTCTACCTATTTGGAGAGGTTATCGTTACTTTTGAAACCATAAGGTAAATCTTTTACAGAAAAAAAGCTTTAAACTTTTGGTTTGTTTGGTTTTTTTTTTCCTTTTTCCTTAAGCAGAGCCGAAAATCTTCAGGGTTTTCTACATCAGTGTCTTCTCTCATGTTTTTTCACTTAAAAATCAAAAAGGTACAATTTTGCCTCAGTAGAGTACTTCTTTTATTTATTTGTGCATTTTTCCTATAAACAAGACTGATTGCTTAATGGCAAGTCATCTCCTGTGTTTCTCAAATAAGAAAGTAGCTGCTGTCCCAGAGGCAGACATGAATAATTGCTTGGTAACAGCGAGTGCAGGGCTGTGCTTTTCACCATGAACCTATTCCCTGTGCAGAGACTAATTAGCTGCTGTGGAAAGGGAAAGGGAGACCTGCAGAGCCGCTTGGCCGCTCTCGTTCCCAGCGATGTGTAAGGTGTTTCCTTACACCTCCCAGTCTCAGACCAGCCATGGCTTGCCTTCAGAAGCCTCCTTAGCATATTTGGTCGCCTGCTCTGTACCCTTCCTCTGTGATAGGATTCAAAACCACCCTGCATTTTTCCTGTCTCTGGAGCAAAACAAAATCCTCAATCCTCAGCTAGAACAGATGAGCTCTTCCAGTTGGGCAAGGGGCTTTTGGTTAATCAGCAAGTAGTCGGCTGTATCACTGGGGAGACGCTGGACCAGCCCTTTGGTCACTGTATTTCCAATTAAATATAAGGGAGAAGCAGATGGAACAGACACGTGGCTCTGCTGTTCCCTCTGTGGGTCCCCCGTGGCTATCCTCACTCAGGGCTGTCATGCCAGGTTGACTTCACCTTTGAAACTTTAGAAAATCAAGATTTTATATCAAATCCTTCTCTGCTGGGTTCTAGTCCAATATTCTTTGTGAGACATGAAGACCCAGCTTATAGGGCTACCTAAATACACGTATGCTCAGAAGAGGTATTAGGAGGATTTCATGAGGAAATTATTTGTGACAATGTAATTAAATACTATATTATAAAGGGTATATTTAGGGAAACTGAGCTAAGTCTTCCTGGGAAGTTATGACTTGGTTATTTCCTAGCAGCTGAATGTTTGACCTTGGAACTGTAGCATTTCTTTACCCAACTCTTCACGTCGTATTTAGAGGGAACTTCAGTAGCTTCAGTCACCAACTTGACAAGTATCTCCAGTGGCCACGTCCCTTGTCGTCTTTCAGCTTCATTACTCATGGCAAGCGTGGAGGAGATGGAAAGAGTGAATGAGAATTTTAATTGCTTTGGAAAGAATGATGTTCTATTCGTGTTCAAATTTATATGGAGTCACTTGCTGGGGTAGCTGGCTTTTAGCCTGTGTAAAACAATAATGAAAGGGTTAAGAGGGAATGTCATGAGTAATTATTTTAAAGTTAATAAATATATAACGTATTTCCAGTCTGCATTTTACAATAATCCAATCTTGCTCTCACTGAACTCCATGGTAGTTTTGTGATTCGCTTGAATTGAATCAGGTTGCAGAGCTATCATAAAATCAAATCCAGCAATTAAATAAACCCTTCATTCTGGAATTCCAGGGTCTTCTTCAAAGATTCTTAGTTCTGTTACTCCCATTTTACAGACGTAGACACTGTGATGGACAAGAAAAGAATAAATAAATAAGCTGCAGTGAAGCTACAGATTCTATTTCCAATGGATAACATCATTTTTATTGTTTACAAGGGAAGTTCAGCTTCTTGCAATGCATTTTTAAATGTCGTTTGGAAACTGTATTCTAAATATTTATTTCAAAATAAAATGTGATCTTATCACATTTTATTATCTTATTTATTATTTTATTTATCTTATGAGAAAAATGTGATCTTATTAGTTGTTAATATATCTGTTATGACTTGCCTTAAACACCCAATCAGCCCAAAAGCTCTCAACAGAGCAGGTGAAACCACTCAGTGAGGGGAAGGCCGGTGGTGCCAGGCAGCAAGGGGAGAGGGCAGAGGGGAAAGAGCCAGGATGGGGCAGCTGGCACTGGCAGTGCTGACAAGCAGGACCCAGCCCTGTGCTTACCTGGGCTGTGATACCCACCTGCTCCTCATGGCAGGGCAGTGAAGTTCCCCAGTTCCTGCATCGGGTATGCTCTGGGGAGGCCACTTTAGTTCTGCTGCAGCAACAGTCTCTACAAGTGGCACGTGGCCTCACCCAGACTTCAAATCCAGGCTTGGCATCTGCAGATTTGTGAAAGCCTTCGATGAATCAGGGGCGAATCTTCCCAGTTTTCTCTCAAAGTGCCTGGAAAACGCAGGAAGTGCATCCATAGCTGCATCTTCCAACACAGCCTCTGAGCTCCTCTTTCTTGGGCCTTTTTCCCACCAGCAGTTTGGGTTTCGGCATCTTACCAGCCCTCCAACACGCTGTTATTCCCTTGGACAGGCTGCATAAAGCAATGGACATCTGCTTTCCATCATTATTCTGGGTTCTGCTTCCCAGTCCCAGGAGGACTTCTTGTGGCATAAAGGCACCCGGACTCCTTCCTAGAGCAAGATGCAACTTTCTGGTAGTTACTCTGGACTAGGGACTGCTGATTTTGTCTCACAGCAATGAGCTATTTTCCCTTTGTCTGATAACTCAAAGTGTTTCTGTTGGAAATCACATATTAGAAGACTCAGCAAACAGAAAATTAGCAACGATTTTCCTTTTTTTTTTTTTCTTTTTTAGTAATAATAAAAGCAACTGGCATTTCTAAAAATACTCTTCTCATTTATGTATCAACCACAAGGCAGAAACTGCTCTTGAATTATCACTGCTTGTAGGAAACTGCCTTAACTTTACAGATAGCAGAACAAAGTGCTTATTTTTGTTGTCATGAAAGAAAAACTCACAGGCCTTTCAGCCTGACTATATTACAAGGCTGATCTGAAGCAGAGCAGTAGGTGTGGCAGTTTCTCAGCCAGTTGAAAATACTGGTGATGAATTGCATATATGCCCCCAGATCTCTGCCCCTCCTCCAAAAGCCAATCTCTGGGACTAGGCTGACCACAAAGAGGGCTGCACAGGACCACCTGCTCTCCCTGTGCTACAGAATATGTTCTCCAAGCCCAGATACAGCTCAAAATGTAGTGAACCCAAGTGCAGAGGAGGCAACTAAGGACAGCAGGGTATAATGGGGTGGGCTGCAAAAGGGGATCATTTATTTTCCAGCTCCCAGACTTCTGTGAGTCTCTCCAAAAAGTACCTTTTGTCTGTTTTACAAGTGCCCCAAAGTGAATGCTTTCATACACCATTCAACCTCATTTCTGACTTCAGCTCACACCAAACACACTCTGATTTGCTTAGAGGAGCTTGGGCAGCAGCAGCTGCTACAGAGCAGGATCTCACAGTGCGACTAGGAAGCCTTTCTTCCCGAGCACCTTCATCTTTTTCTTCTGTAGGAAGTCCCATTTCTCAAGGTTCCTGAGTGATTTAATCAAGTCAGCAGGTTAGTGGACAGAACACATTCTCTCCCCTTTTGTCTATACCTAGTTTACACTTTTTAGCTTTGGAGACCTCTCACCAATATCATCTCTCACCGCTACTTTGCTGTTAAAATCCGTGGGATTTTTGTCCTACAGCTACAGAGAGAAAATCATCCAAGAACAAAGTTTATAGGCCAAATTGAGGTCAGATCTTCCTCTGTAATAAGCAGCCTTCCCAACATGACTGCCTAATTTCTTCCCTGATTAAAAAAAAATAATGTACAGCTACCTTTTGTTACCCAGTTTTTGCCCAATTATTAACCTAATGACCCAACTTGCCACTACTTCCATTACTCTGCATCACATTGCACTCCAATCTGAAATCAAACGCTCTCAAAAGTTATTGCACTCCCTTTGTACGCCACAACATTAATACCTTCAAATAATTCCACTACATTAATGAGTTATGACCTTTCTTCCTAACACTACAATCACTTTCTTGTCTTCTGCCCCTATCTATTGGTTTCTTTTCAATCACTTATTTCTTCCTGTCTTTAGTTAAGAATATGCTCAAGGAATTTTTTAACCACTACAAGTACCAATACATATCTCTTATTTCCTGAATGTTTCTATTTCCCAACCTTTAAGGTTTTTTTCTTTAAATATCAGTTGGCAAGTAGCAAGCATCATTACTGTGTTTGAAGGTACAGCTGAAATCCACACAATGTCATCATATACTATAATAAAAATGTATCGATCAGTCTGACTGAAACTAGTGAATCAAATGTAACTTTCACTGTGTGCCAAAATGGATACTGATACTCTAAGCAAAATGAAAGATAAATCCCATTTCAGACCTGATTCTCAGAACCAACACTTCAGGGGCAGCTCAATTGCCAGCCACTTTGTGTTTCCATATTCATTTAAAAAAAAACCAATTCAAACCAACCAAAAAAAACCCACCCCAAATTAAAATGGATTAAACCAAAGTATACTCACAGTCCATCTTAAATTATCTAGGTAGTGCTTTTTAGTCCAATGACTTTCTGCTTCCTTAATTGTCTGGTTCGAGAAGTGAGGTGAGGAGATCCGCAACAAGAAATATGGTGCTGGCAGGAATGAGCCTGTTATGAAAGACATGCAGAGAGAAGGAGACACAGCATCTCCAGATAGCTTTGAGGAGCTGCAGAGCACATGCCTGAAGACACAGATACTTCTTCCATGTCCAAAGCAACCCACACAAGTTCAAGCAGGCTTTGCTGCATCTGAATGCCATCTATTTATTTACACACATACTACATCTAAACATTAAGCCTATAAAGGCTACTAGATACTCCCAGAATGAGACAGCTTCTTTAATCAGAGCGATACAAAGGCAGATGAGAGTCTACTTCTGGCATTCATGAAATGTGGTGTGCTTCTGGGGACAGCTGCTGGTTTGGGTCGTGGCAGCAAGTGGGGTCCTGTGCTAGGCCCCAGCAGCCCAGCTCACTGCTGTGATTGGAAAGCAAAGTTATTTTCACCCGAGTGCTTCCATAAGGCGTAGGGCAGAGTCTTTTTTGCCTTTAGACTGTACCTTGACTTTGGATATCCACATCAGGGCTGGGAATGCTGTTCTTGCTCCTCCAGCCCTGATGAGAAGCTGGGCACCTGCATGGGTGACCAGAGGGCTGGCTGCTCATGGAAGCGCTCCAAGGCCGCTACCCCATGCTGGTGTGGACACGGGGTTCAAAAGCAGTGAAATCACAGTACCACACACCCAGTGTGCCTCGGGGATTATACGAGTCAAGTGATTTCACTGAGTGAGAGGAGAACGAAGCAGGAAAGGGTATCAAGAGGTACTTTTGACCAGAGGCTGATTGGAGAAGCATCACTCGGGCCAGGAGTGAGCTGACAAGAGGAGATGAGGATCAGTGAACTAAAAACGTGGAAAAGGAAAATGCAGAGGAGGAAAGAGAAAAGCATATGAGGTGATTTCTGTTGATTTTTGCTGTTGTCACAGGCTTTATATTTCATAGGAAAAGTATTTCAGCCATGGCAAAATACCCCAGTAAATCAGTTCAAGTCCTCACAGTTGCAGCGATGCCATCTTCTAAGTCTCTTCTTTCTCCCTCAGGTTTTATATATTCCATGTCAGTATTTTATCCCTAATCCCCGAGACACTCTGAGCAGCTCAGCACTTTCAGTTCTGCCTGGTTTTACTTTTCTTATCTTGCACGGTTTCAGTTTACGTACTCTCACAGCTCAGTGGCAGCACACCAAGGTCAGGCAACGGTGCTGCACAAACCCAGCCAGGGGTCAAGGCCAGATGGAGCCCTGGGCTGTGCACCACGCTGCATTCCTGAGCCTGGCTGCACAGCCCAGGAAAGTGAAGTGGTCCCTCTGTGACATCTCACACACGTTATGTAGGAGAGACAACTGCATGGGCCAGATCCCACCTGGACCTGTTGCTGCGACAGACTGGTACCCATGGGGATGCCCCTCTCTTTCTACACATGCTTCCTGATGTGTCAGTCAAGATGACTTTCAGTGATCCTGTGAGCATGCTATTCTGTGTGCTCAATAAACTGAAACACGTATACAATGCATATGCATATACTTTATATATACATGAGCATATATGTAAATTCTGTCACATTTTCTGCCTCTCAAAATGTACAGTACTGAACAAGATACCCTGAGAACCTTCCTAATCAGGAAGAAGTCATGGAGCTTTACTTTCTACATATTGAAGTCTGATTTTAAACAAAGCTCTTCATTTTTATGCCATTTGCTTATGAACTTGGGAAGGAGGAAGGCAGGGAAAAAACCCCAACATCTTCTAATCAATTTATATAAAAAGTAACGTTGCAAAAATCACCATGTTCAAGCTTTCTGAGGAAGGTATCAGCTTACCAAGCATCAGCACACGGATGCATATATGCCTCTTCTCTTGGGTCAAGTTACAACAACAAAACCATGTCTTCTGGCTTTCCTTTGCACTGAAAATTGTTGCATACATACACTTTCCCTTCACTCAGAACTCAGAGCAACTTGTAAAATCCTGCTGTCTGACAGCCATCAGAGGTAGAGTTAATGACAACACCGTGCACAGAACTCCAGTATGAACATTTCAAAGGGTATCCGATTCCAGAAGGGAAACAAAACTCTTGATTTGCAGACCAAGCACCAGCCTGAAAGGAACTTCATTACATTAACTACAAAATGCCTATTACAAGATTATTATTTTTTTTAATTTTATGATTCTGGCATTTTGAGTTGCAATGTAGAGTTCAATTTACAAAGCTTTTGAATTCTCCTATGAAAAGGATTAGAAAAATTAAAAACTAGTTACGCTAAAACAATTTTATGATAAGGGGTGATGGTGAAGAATTTGAGGGCATTACACAGGCATCTGCTTTGCAAACCAAAAGAAAAATTACCAAGGTGGTCTCAATGACACTCCAACCGCTGCTGTTACGTGGCTTATTTCTCCTGTCTACCCTGTAAAACCAGACTGAAGAACCACATCATCACTAACATCTATTACAGCTATCCAAAAAAAAAGGGGAAAAAAAGAAAGGCAAAAGAAAAGCAGTGCATACAGAGGGAATTTAGGAACACAGGACTGGGCAATTGTTTCTGGGGAACTGGAGACAACTTCATAATAAAACTGCTTTCATAACTTGATCAAAAACCACCTTAAATTAAAGTGACAGGAAACTCATCAGGGGAAAGTTAAGGGACACTGGAGGTTAAAGAGACCAATTTTTGCCTTTTTGGTCCTTACCCACACAGCCACTGTAGCCATAAGGCACAATAACTCATCAGTTTCTCAGCTGCACAATTACTTTTAAGCTGCTCCATTTAGAAGTAATTTGATTTATGAAGCAGATCATGCAATTAATACAAGGAACAAAAACTCATCACTAAAGAAGATGACGCTTCTGCTGCCCCTGAACAGCCACCACCGTGGGAGGTGGGAGATCCACACTTCACCCCGTAAGCTTAGCACAACAAGCTAAGTGCTCCCAGAAGGCAGATTTTATTTTGGATGGATTTAAAAAGAAAAAAAAAAAAGAAAAGTAGTTTATATTTCTTCATTTCCCCTGTCAGCTGTCAGCTGTGCCTTGCGGAAATGAGTAGCAATTTGTGATGGCAGGTGCTACAGAGATCTTAGTAGTTGGGGAAGTAGTTTTCATGTAGCTTTTGTACCAGCTCTATACAGTGGCAGAAAGTTCACTTTGCACTCAGTATCATCTGGCTCAGCTTCACCACTCTGCCTTTTGACAAGGGGTGATGGCATATTAGGTTTGATTTGCCTTTAGCAAAGTAATACTAGTGTCAGGGAAAAGTAACCCAGTGCCTGTCTGCTTTATATTCAGGTGCCTTTGAGAAGGAAGGGACCTGTACTCATATCCATCTATTTTCACAATAATATAAATGAATAAGAAAGTAAGAGCTCTACCATCAGTGACCCAGGAGCACAAGGAACAGAGAGCAATTCAGGTTCTTCACACTTCCTGGAATCCCAAGCTAAAAGCTAGTTTTGTTTGAAAGTGTGACCTCTTCTTGCTTGTTGTAAAGGAAGTGAAGACTGCTTTTCTGTTTTGAGTAATTATCGGTGTATCTTCAGCATGCACTATAAATTCAGAAATTGTTTTGATCACAGATAAAGTAAAATTGGATCATTTCAAAGTATATTAAATAATTAAGTGTCTGATAATTTCCTACAGTGGGTATTTCTGATTGCTGAGACTGAGGAAGTGAAAGGGAGAGAGCAAAAGAGATCTTATTACTAATTGAAGGAAGTTGCATAATGCCCCTTTGTATCTCACCTATTGAAAAACCTCATGGAAGTGCCTTATAAATCTAACTTCTTCTCAACAGGCAAACCTGGTCACCTATTGAAAGTAAACAACTCCTTCCCTTTGGAGTACAATTATTCTGGAAAGTTCTTTCATCGGGAAAAGTAATCCAGAGCGATAAATCATTTAGAACAATAAAATCACTTGCATGAACAAGCTCAGCTTCTGTCAGTAATTGGGCTTGCTTACCCCAGGCATAACTTCGTTACATATGGGAAGTGATAATACTTGTAGTTACAGTTCCCAGTATCACATTTTCCTTTCCCAGTTCACACTTACTCATAGCTATGCTGATCCAGAAGCAGTTACATAAGATGCAATTCCAAACATTTGTAAATCACCTCTTGCAAACAATAAACTGCATCAAATTAGCCCCCGATGTGCTTTGTACTATCAAAGCAATTTGCAGATCCGTCATGAAGTATCAGCATTATTATTTGTCAGCACTCAGTGTGGCCGTTTTTTCTGACACTGTTATCTGCAAGTGCTCGGTTATATGAACTTCAAGTGGCTGTCATGTCACTGAGAGACTCTCAGGCCAAAGGGCAAACTCAGTGTCATTTTTTCCCCCCATTTCAGAGAGTTGGAGTACATACCCATCTGATTTGACACCATGAGATGTCCCAGAAGCAGCATCAACGATGGTTGAGAGCATCGATTTCTGCTAGTGGTGTCCATCGTACCCTAGTCATGCTGGCATCTGGGGGGACCCTGAACCCTGCTGCTGCCTTGACTAACTCATGTCACTTGTTTACTACTTACAGACTGTCCTTCAGGATAAGCCCTCTTCATGGCAGCCATCAGCTCTTGAGAGCAGACAATCTTTCCTCCTACATCCGGTTTTCCTTTTTATGAAGCCCTTTCATGGGACGGGCTCCTTGCTCTTCTCAGTGGAATCCTGTCCCCATCTACTCACTAGTGCTATGCCTAACTACTACCCAAAAATTTGAGTGTGTAACTCAACTTCAGAGGTAACGGCAACAAATCATTTACTTCCTCATCAACGTTCTGTAACTGTTACATACAGCTTTCTTTGTACTGCCATTTCCACATCCTTGGAATAATAATTTTCACTTCATCACATTTCTTTAAAATTTGCAGCAAGTGGGAGATGTTCTGGCCCTCAAATTTAACCAGTAGTCAGCACAAGACACTATTAGGTCGGGCTTGCCTCTGCAGTCCTTGTGCCCAGATTCAACCAGCAGGTAGGTTCTATCAACCTGATCATTCTGAAAAGGTTTTTTTTGACTAAGAATTGTTTTCAGCCAACAAAAATTCATATTCTGTTTTGCACAGCCACCTTTGAGAGATGATGGAGGTGTAACAGCATGCTAGGAAAAAGAACATCTGCTTAATGTCAAAGTAGTACCTGCTCACTTGGCAAACGCTGTCACTAGCATCAGCAGCGGATGCAGGACAGAGCTGACTCTGTTCTCTCAGCTGTGGTAAGTGACAGGAACCAAAACCAGGGGGCTGGGACATCAGCAGTGGCAGAAGGATTAGCAGGAAATGTACACACACATTAGAAAAGATGGCATCAGATTCCAGTTTAAGTACAAACTTACGGTAATGTCTTTTTTTCCCAAACCAAAATGCAACTAGGGCACTAACTAGAATGGAAATAAAAATGATTACTTAGCTCAGGTCTGATCTTACAGAGTCAACAAAAATAAGCCAAGAAAGATCAGGACCTTAACGTGGGGAGGTGGGGGGAACCAATTATAATATGCATATCTCTGTTATATAAAATCTAGTGCCCTTGTATTGGTTTAGTAGGTTGAATTATGCTGCCTACATGGTTGTGTTTAAGGGAGAAGAATAACAAGGTATTTGAATTTAGCATGCAAAGATTTCAAGAAACTGAAAAACATAGAAAGCCTGAAAGAAAGCCAGGCTGCCTGTGGGCTCTGCTATGACACTGCCTGACAGGCACCTGAAAAGATGTTGCTTGGTCATTTTAACATTAAGCTATGAAAATTCCTCCCCTGCACAGCAAGACGTATTATTTATGCTGCTGTTTTCCTGCAAATACTGTTACCTGCTCTTCCTTATCCCAAAACTCACTACAAGCTCCATTTGCTGCATTGCATTCAAGATCCAAAACGCTTGGGGGACCATGGTTTTATTTGTACTCTTGATTTAAATATTAAAGAACTAAGGTATTTTATTTTAGATTCTTCTAGTAAAGCAAAACTGAATGAAGATTTACAGCTGGAAAGTCTCTAGCAGCATCTATCATATGAGTTAACGTGGTGTTCCACTAACCTGGAAACCATCACGTACTTCTGGGTACTCCACATATCAACGAGTATTAACCTAATTATCCTTACGTTTTCTTACTTACATTTCATTTATAAAAATTAAAATATAAAATGCCCAGGCTGGCCTTACACTTAGAGCCCTTAGAAAACTGCAAGAAGAGGTCAGGTGTAGCAGCCTTCTGTTAGGAATGCCATCTCGTGGCTAAAAGCTGTATGTAACAACGGGGAGAGGAGATTTTAACTACAGTTTTACTTGCAAAATCACTGTTTTTTGCAGAAATGAGCTATTCGTGTACGACCTTTCAGAACTGTGTTCTTTTATTAACCATTCTGGATGACAACACCTAGGAATGTGGGCTTCCCGTCCTCGTCTGTAAACAATGCTAATTAATTATGCAGGGGGCACTAGTTTCATTAGGAGACGGATGCATTTATTAGCATTTTAAACAGAAGCAGATTGCCACATGTACTTAGTAAAATAGTCCACTAAACGCCGACTCTATTTATATGTCATTTAATGAATTAAGTCTAAAAAGTATAGAAAATACATTTTTCTGAAAATCTGTTTCTAGTGCAGAACCCCAGGAGCACGCTTTACCTTCTCTAACCTTTACACAGCATCTGTGGTTGGTATAGAAAAGGTCGAGTTTAACTATAAAAAGGGATTTGTCTTATATGGATCTTATTAAGAGCTAAAAATTAAATCAAAATGGCCACTTGCTCATAACAGCAGAGAGAAATGCCAGGTAAAGGAGAATGGAGAGAAGGGGTCTGAAAGCATCTAATAGACTGTAAAAGACCTCAAACTTTTAAAAGCTTGGGAAAATAAATAATAATCAGCTACATTCAGTACAGCTGCCATTTGCATAGGCACTTCCCTCCTGTGTATGTTCACCTCATTTGCATAATGACAGCAGATATCACCCAAACTACCACAACACATATTGTATAATGAAATTTAAAACTAATGAGCCATAGCCTAATAGCCAGGAGCCGAGTCAGGGTGTGCATTAGGAGCCCATTTGCAACTCTCCAGAGGCAGAAAGAGCGAGGCCAAACGTGTCCAGTAGCCTGTTTAGTGCCCAACTTGTCCTGCCAACGCTGCAGCAGAACTGAAATGAGCTGCAATTTCTAGCGCTCAAACCTCTGGGAAGCCCTGGTCGTACTTCTGTTAGCACCAAAGTAACTCCTGAGGCAGTCAGGTAGGGCTGCTGTCACTATTTAGTTTGACCTCCTGCGTAACACGGGCCTGACTTGCCTGAACTAGGCCTCTTTCTATCAGATCCCATCTTTGCAGGTAATCGTCTTACAGGTGCAGGCCATTCTGTTACATGCCTTTATTTCTTCTCGTAGCCTTCTACTTAAAACTGCCGGCTCACTCTTCCTCTGCTAGATGGAACACACCTTTATCTAATGGTCAAAGTTTTCCCCCAGAGATGGTTCTTCTAGGCTAACTCCCCTTTCACTACACTAAGTAGATTCTGCTTATTAAAACTCTCATGCCAGTGCTTCTTTTCAATCCTCTTGACCTCATGACTCTTTTCTGTCCAGTTTTCAAGCATGACTGGAAACGGTGACTATTGAAATCGGGCAGAGCATTCTTCTGAATGGTTACAGCAAAGTCAAATGTAGACAGCAATATTACTTCCCTGACAGTATCCCCATTTCTAATCAAACCTGGTCCTCTTGGGCACAAGGCATTCTGAAAATTCATGTTCTCTTGAGCATGCACATCATGCTTGAGCACCTCCAGTATGAAGAAAGACTGAGGGAGCTGGGGCTGTTTAGTCTTGAGAGGAGAAGACTGAGAGGGGACCTTACTAATGTCTATAAATACCTGAATGGTGGGTGTCAAATGGAAGGGGCCAATCTCTTTTCTGTAGTGCCCAGCAATAGGACAAGGAACAGTGGGTATAAACTTGAGCACAAAAGGTTCCACTCAACATGAGGAGGAACTTCTTTGCTGTGAGGGTGATGGAGCCTGGAACAGGCTGCCCAGAGAAGTTGTGGAGTCTCCTTCTCTAGACTTTCAAAACCTGCCTGGCTGCGTTCCTGTGCGACATGCCCTGGGCGATCCTGCTTTTGCAGAGGGGTTGGACTTGATAATCTCTAGAGGTCCCTTCCAGCCCCTAACATTCTATGACTCTATGATCATCTCCAGATACCACTGTGCAAAGTCAGCGTTTCCTACAGCAAACTGTTCTACTTGCTAAGCATGTTCTCAAACCTCTGCTCTTAGAAACACAGATCTACTTTAGGCCACAGTGAAATGCAGATTGTTTACAGCTCTCAACCAAGTAAATTCATCTTACTCTGTTTGAGTGGCTCCTTAGAATTCAGGTTCTGTGACGCCCATAGATTTGAACAGTCATTATTTTATTTCCTTCTGTGTTCTTAGCAAACTCATGATTAAGAGCTAAATCCTCTGTGAACTCACATACCAAATTTGTCCAGTCACAGCTGTCCTTTCAGATTTACATTTTGACATCTTTTAGGTTTGGACTCAATTAGTGTCCTGATGAATTTTAAATGTGGGGATGATACGTTGTGTGTTTCTATAGCAGTAACTTATCTAAAACAAGAGACTATTTGAACATCTAAGAGTGTTGCAAATACCAGTGATGAAATATCTAAATAAAAGGCTAGAGCAACAGTTCCTGTGATAGGTAACTGATTTTGTGACGTTTGAGAAACACTTTCTGTGAAAAATGCTTTCCTGTGTTGCACAGGGAAGACACTGTGATTTCACTACTGGGTTAAATTTTGTAAGATTTTGTAGATCGGCAAGAAAATCAGGTGTTTGCTTAAATCTTCTGAACAGTTTTCCTTTCAAACATTGTATTTCCTGTGCTGTCAAGAAAGGAGACAGAGACCATCTTAAACAGTTACCGGTGAACAAAGTCTTCTCAAATAAAAGCCACAAACAGCTTAGATCTTTCTCCACACTGGGCTACCTTCAAAAGTTTTACTTGGAGAGCAAGACCAAGATTGATGTCTTTTAGATCGCTGCATTCTGAAACAGTGCTGAAGCAACAGCTTCCCAGTTCCGATAAACATGCTGAGCACATTTATGACTACCGTGAAAAAAACACACTAACACTGAAATCCTCCTCAAACTGCTAATACATGTTAAAAATTAACTACTTGTTCATGTTAAACCACTGAAATTACTGATTTCTTGTTCCTGTTTCAACCACTCCAGTAATTTTTAAGCCCACGATCCTGAAATCATATTCCGAGTGAACCGAAGTTGCTCTGCAACAGTTAAGAGAAAACCAGCTCATCCTTCCACCATACAAAGTGCAACTAAGAAAGATTAAACATTCAGAGGTTTTCTTTTCCATATTAATTCCTCAAAATACAGACTTTCCATGCAGTACCAGCCAAGCCTGTGAGGCAACATAAACAAAGTGTTTAGACACGTGCTATTTTCTATGCAGGTTTATTGGGTTTTATACATACTTTCTTTTCAGGATGATGCAAATCACCTCACTAACATCTGCCAATCTCAGCAAAGTGAATTACTAGATTACGTACTCTACACCTAACTTTCAAGTAAACACAGGCCAGAACACACCTTTCAAGATTTAAGAATATCAAATTCAGAAACCACTTATTTCACCGGATTTTCTTTATATCACATTGATAAGGATTTACAAACATATTGGCAAAGGAAGTGCACAGAGTGGATCCCATAGTATTTATTTAAAAACAAATACAGTGGCTACAAGTAATGCCTATTTCAGGCATGCCAAACATGATATACTCAGTAACAACACGTGTTCTTGAGGTCCTTGAAGAGCAAAGCTGACGT
Source organism: Actenoides lindsayi (assembly GCA_025331215.1). Lineage (NCBI taxonomy): Eukaryota > Metazoa > Chordata > Aves > Coraciiformes > Alcedinidae > Actenoides > Actenoides lindsayi. The sequence goes on from WTSP01010102.1 coordinate 15,943, forward strand.
CTTTTTGGAGTTCCATCTGCTATTCTATCACCTTGAAAACATAAATAGCAATTCCTTCTAAATCATAAGTTTCTAAGAAAACAGAATTATCTTCCGAAGTCATCCCTATGCACTTTATTCACCCCTCACCTCAAATCACTCTCTGTCACCCTGAGAAGCAGGACTCTGACTAAAGGCAAGTAATGAGCAGCTGGTAAATCTGTGAGCCAAGTATTTTCCCTACAAATATTCCTATAATAAATAGTGTAATTAGACATTGCATGTGTCCTTACATTGTTACATCTGTCCTTAAGATTTTTCCTGTACTATCAGTGTTCAGCAAAGATTTGTCTATACAGAAGAGTAATAGCTTAACTAAAGCTACACCATCACTGCAGGTCAATGAAGCTAGTGGGAATGTGTATAGATGCATGCTCACACTCTCTGAAAATTTGGCTTACCTTAATTTAGACCTCGATACTGTGTCAGTAGACGAGCAGGAGCAAACTGTGTCTACATCAAGCCTAAGTAGCTTAAAGAATCCTGCTGACCACTGCAATGTACATTTGCTTTTGTGTATCGTTAGCAGACCATTTTTGCCTTAAGAAGAGATAATATTGCATGACATCAGTGTGCACAAGCTCTGCAAAAGACAAAAACCCAGCACTTGTGTCGACTCTTAATCATTAATGCCCTTTGAATCTTTCATAATACTGACAGCAGGAAAAAAGAAATTGCGTTAACAGTAACACAGTGTTTGTTGCACCACAGTATTTTGCTGACTGACATTGAGTAAAGCTGGGCTGGGAAGGCAGGATTGCTTCCCTCACCCTCCTCCAGCCCTGCAGCCAGCTATCCTGAGTATGCTGCAAGCTTTTTCTCTTCCATTCCTGCAGGCCCAGCAGACCGAGGCAAGCCAGGAGACTGTACATCAGAGCTACCACCTCCAGCACCAGAACACTACCGCAGCCTTTACTTTAGAGTGCCCATGACTAGAATCCACAAGCAGGTGTGCTGCACAAAAACAGTTCACTGAAGTTGCAAGGAAGTCAAAAACTTAATTCACTGTTTTTAAAAACCAGAAAATATTTTTTGTGAAAGCTTTTAGACACTCTGAGAAATGTGCTAATACTCCAGATGCTCTTTAACCACTGCCTTAAGTCCCCACTGAAAGCCCTTAACTAGGAGCAGTTGCCTTTTTACCTAATCGGCTCCTATCAACTGTTTTAATGGTTCACGTGATGTGAAAATAGCAACTAGAAATTCTACTAATGCTTCTTCCTTCAAACCAAGCTGGAGTTACTGCCATGAACTTTGAAATGTCAAGTCATATCAAAACAAATCCTCTGCTAGTTTAGTTCTGTTTTATTTAATAATAAGCTAACATAAGGTAGAACATTGGCTTCTAGTCTAATACTGTTTAGAATCTCAGCTTTTCTCTTTTAAGGTACTTTCTGTGAAACCAAGCTCTTCTTTGTAGACATTTCTATAAATTACTCTAATAAGGTGTGACAAATTGCTCTATGATGTCAATAGTATTAAGCCCCATGGAGCCAGGCACTCCAGGATTTCCACAGAGTCTTTATGCTGAAACCAATGCCCATTCCAGTGATTCAGTGCATGCAGTTGGCTTTGCTTGGGGTTTTGGAGGGTTTCTTTGTCTTTTTTTTTAAGATTTAGAGCACATCCAGAGAAAGCATTATATTTTTGTTTCACTTGAAACTACTGTGACAATCAGACTGGAACATACAGAAATACAAGGTGGACGTGCACCTGCAAAAACAATGCTTCTGTTTTGGCAATATGCTTATGCAACTTTTTCTTGCAGGACTGTATTTAAAAATCACACATTTATGGCCCTTCTCATATTGTGCCTAGAATATTCCTCTGCCCTGTGAGGACAGACTGAATGAGTTAGGTCTTTTCACCCTGGAGGAGGCTCAGGGGGCACCTTATCACAGTTTTCCAGGACTTAAATGCTGGCTAGAAAGAGGAAGGAGGCTCCTTCTTCGTAAGGAGCCACAAGGAGATGACAAGGGGAAATGGGTACAAGCTGCACAAGGAGAAGTTTCATCTCAAAACAAGAAAGACATTTTTAACAGTGATAAAACTCAATCATTGGAACGACCTCCCCAGGGATGTGGTGGAGTCCCCATCACTGGAGATTTTTAAGACATGACTGGGCAGGGTGCTAAAGAATCTCATCTAGGCTCCCTTGCCATGAAAGGTGGGGCTAGATGATGCTTTGAGTTCCCTTCCAACCTGAGCTGTTCTATGATTCTGTGAAAAAACCCCAAAATGCCCAAAGTTACTGCACAAACAGTGAACTACGATTGAGCAGGGTAAAGAACTAGAAAGGTCCTAAAAAAGCTTCTAAGAACAACAAAATCTAGAAAGCTACTGTGCCACACCTTTGTTATCAGCTGCATTTAATTTTATTGTATCATGTATTCTCTGTGGCAAATACACACCATGCTTGGGTCTTACCTTACACTGGAAGAAATGTCAGTTCTTTAAAATAGTTTGTTGATGGTGCCTTCGTTACCTCTAATACAGCAAAAGTACAAACGGACACACAGAAGCAGCTGGTGGATATGGCAACAGTTCAAAGACCCAGATGAGTCCTGCCATCTAGGAGACATTACCTACCAAAGAGGCAAAAAATGTTATCAGTTACCACCTCTCTTGCCAATGCTCTCCCTATTTGAATCTTGGTGGGAAACACAACCTCCCCTAGCTATCCATCCACACATCTGATGACTCTCAGCCCCTTACCTGTAACTGCATGCCACTGAAAACCTGCCAAGGCACCACTTTACCATTTCTCTTAGTGTGAAATGCAGTTAGATTTTACTCCCTTCCCAAATATAATCTACAGCTAGCAGAATACATTTGTCCATAGCCACATGATCTCTAGGGCAATGTTCTCTATTTCTTTCTGATGCAAAAAACCAATAAAGAGCCTGTCATTAGCAAAACCAGACTGCTAACACAGGTCTATTTTAGGTTGCACAGTGAATATCTCTGATACTATTACACTTGCCAGACACTAGAATTCACTTCCCTTGATGGGATGCCAAGCACTTTGGGAAGCTTCTTTTTACTAATTCATGCAAAGCAAGAATAGACAAGAGTAGAGTAGAGTAGAGTAGAGTAGAGTAGAGTAGAGTAGAGTAGAATGGGATAGTCAAGGAAGTTAATAAAAATATGAAAACAGAAGTAATTAGAACAAGAAAGCTATATGACCTCAAAGATAAAACTTAGATTCTAAAGACTCAGAATACAAGAAATAAACAGAAATGAATGGTGAAGTCTGGTTGTTATTTAAGGAGACTGCTGCTACTACTAGCAAATTCTTGTAGAGCGTTAAAATAGGATTCTGAAGTTGAAAGTTCAAATAGAAAAGAACTATAAAAGAGAGTAGAACACACTGGAGAAAGAGTCAAATCTCAAAAAATATTAAAAATATTGAAAGAAGAGTTCTATTTTACACAGGAAAATATCTGGGAGGAAAAAAAGCACGAAAAAGAAGATGACCAGATTTTTTTGCATAAATGTTGGCCTCACAATATGTAAAAAACATTACAGAACAAGATAACAAACTATCAAATTGAACGATTCCAAGATAAACAATAGAAGTGAACTTCAATCTTTGTAGGGAAGCCAACCCTCATTAGTAACTTATAAACATCATTACAATATCTTATTATGTTTTGGTGCCCTAAGTGAAGTGAGTTAAACTAATTACACACTGACCAAATGATCACATCATTTTTGCAACAAAACAGGAGCTGTTAGTTTCAGAAAGGTCAGACTTCATTATCTTCCTCCTTCCAAGAACACTTCAGGCTCTTGAAGGAGACAGCACTGCCAAGGCAAGCTGGCAGTACTCGTGTCTCTACTGCACACGACCTGCAAAAAAGTAGTCTTTTTAAAACTCCAGTCTTTTACACTCTCGATTCACAACCTTTCACCTCTACTAGAAATCTCACACGCGTTACTTACAAATACTGCTGAAAACTTGACATGGGAGTGAGTATAAAACTGTGGGCATGACGCTGTGGGCTGGACACAGGCCAGATGAATCAGGACTTTATTAAAACATGCAGCTCATCAGTAAGGTGTAGCAATTGACACAGTGGACAGCAGATCAGTTTTTCAGAAAACTTTCATAAAATGATTTTGAATCAAGGTTTCTATATGGGACATCAGCATACTCATATCAGCAGCACAGACCTGGTGACCCTCATTCCCCCTCTTTTTCAGGGTCTCTAATAGGCCCCAGTGGACTGGAGGCAGAGGACTGTAAGAACTCAGCAAGTGAAGCTGACTTAATGGGTTCTGGTTTATTTCTGCAATCCTCAGGGCCCTCAAGATAGCAGGTGCAAACTTCGAATAATGAGCTGTAGATGAAATAATAATTGGGCAAGTTCTGTCTTGTAATCGATCTGCAACTACTTTAGCAACAGCTGTGTGTGTATCCAAAATATATCCTGTAGTACTGTACACAGAGTGGATGGCAGCTAGACAGTCCTCCTCAGAGCACCAGCCAGCCACCAAGTCCTGCTGAAGCTTTTCAAGTAGATCTTTCCGTAGCTGGAAGTGGCCCTGATTTTCCAGCTGGTTATACAATTGTGTCACCAGTTGTCCATCCTCATCAGCAATCAGGTGCAAGTATCGCTCAAGATTGGAGGACTTCAAAATATCTACTGCTGGCGAAAAAGTGGGAATTAATTTTCTTCCCCTCAAGTCATAAACACCTGTTCTGATGAAGTCAGTCAAAACATTGTTTTCATTGGAAGCACAAATACATTTTCTAATCGGAATTCCCATCATTTTGGCGTACAAAGCGGCTAATATGTTGCCAAAGTTTCCTGTAGGAATGCAAACATCTACGGGGCTTCCAAAAGGAATAATATCTTGCTGAACAAGATCAAGGTAGGCAGAGGCATGATAAACCAGCTGAGGAAGCAGCCGTGCCCAGTTTATGGAGTTTGCTGCAGCTAAAGCTGTTCCATATTCTACCGTAAGAAAGCCAGTATAATCAGAATTGGTGAAGATTTGCTTTATAGCTGTCTGGCAAAAATCAAAATCAGATTTGACACCTACTGACCAGGCATTTTCTTTCTGACAGCCAATCATCTGTGATTTTTGAATTGGGCTTACTCCATCCTCGGGAAAAAAATTCATCACAGCAATTCTCTGTTTGTCAGCGTCATGGAGACGACTAAAGCCATCTAGGACAGCGCTCCCTGTGTCACCAGAAGTAGCTACCAGCACCAAGTAATTGCAGCTTCTGGGGATGCAGTATGCAAATATATGTGGTACCATCTGCAATGCAAAATCTTTAAATGATGCCGTTGGCCCATGAAATAACTCAAGGAGAAACTGATTGCCTGCCAGATGCCTAACTGGGGCGATTTTAGAACAAGTAAAGTTTTCTCCATAAGCAGTTCCAATAATTTCTGCCAGCTTAGAAGCAGGGATATCAGCAGGATGTATACATCTTTCTAGTATCACCTGGGCTCTTTCAATGTAAGTTGCTTCTATCAGGCTTTGCCATTCTTCAGCAGTGAATTTTGGAAGTCCTCTCTCGGGAACGAAGAGTCCTCCATCAGGGGCTAAGCTCTCAGTAACAACGTCACTGAAATATTTATGAGAGTCTTTTTCCATACTTGGGTCAGACCTACCAGACCTAGTTGAGATGAAAGTTTCCAGTTCCGTGTTCTGGTATCTCTTCACCGCATCAAGTACCTTTTCTGCTACAACCTCTGCTGCAACATCCCCTCCACAAAGAACGCGGATGTCGTACCACCTTCTGTAGAACTGCTTCCTAAACTGCAGTATGTCCTTGAGAGAAATCCCAGGAGACTGGCCCACGATGCGATCCACCTTCATTGATTTCAGCCTGCTCAGAATGACTGCCGTGGGCACATCCAGATACACAACTATGCCGGTTTTCTTCACATGCTGCATGCCAGCAGCATGCATTGGATTGGACCCAGTAAGGGAAATGACACTTCCAGATGCTGAGAACTTCAGCAGTGCTTTTCCTTCCTCCTCTAAAAACTGCTCATTACCAACATCCTGCAGTTTTTCCGACACGCTCATATTCCAGGTTGTTTCAAGGACATCATCATCTATGTCTATGACAGGGCAATCTAGTTTCTGACCTACTATTCTCCCTATCGTCGTCTTCCCAGCACCCGGAGGGCCCATCAGGATAATGTTTTTGTTTCCAACGAGAGAATGGCTTGAAAACCATGACTTCCATATCTGTGCAAATGCAATAGGTCTCGAAAGCATCGATTTTAAACACCTGCAAGAAAGACTGTTTTGGGTTATTAGTCTTAAAGGCCGATAAGGGGCAACGTGAAACATCTCCTTCAGCTGGGTTGTTTTGTTTCTTTGTTTCTTTTCAAGCCAACTTGACAATCCACTTAACTGTTTCAAAAAGAAAAAAACAAACAGTAATTAATGATTCAGCAAACATCTAGGGAAAAAAAACCATAAAGGATATGAAATATAGAATAACAAGAATTCAAACATAAATCTAGTTATGAATTCGTCAATCCCAGAGAGGTACGTCTCAGAATAAGACTCATTTCCCTATCCTGCAGAGCTCCAGCTCACTTCCACCCATCAACTCCCAGTTGGACAAATCCAACTTCAAACAGTTCATGTCCTCAGGATAAACGACGACATCCCAACCTAACACTACAACGCTATTTGCAAATAATATTGTATATAGGAATTCAGAACCAATTAGATTTTTCCTCCAGAAGTCTCACTTTTAAGTATGCATTTACAAATAATAAAGATTAACTAAATTAATCAAAATGCTAACAAAATACACATTATTCTCACCTCCCAAGATACCTTTGATTTCTTTTTCTTTCTTTCTGAAAAAACCCCAAATGCAAGACCCATTTAAATACACAGAAAACTCACAGACTTGTGCAACAGCAAGGCCGGAAGAGTTGCATCCAGTTGTCTTCTGAAGGGACGGCAAACCAAGCAAAGTGATCTTGAAGAGCTCCTGTAACAGAATTGTATTGAGTGTAGTTTGTGTAAAGTGAAAAAAAGAGAAAGAATAGGTCATGAAGACATCCAACCTGCCCTCCCACACTCCCTCACCCCAAAAAGTCATTAGGAAAGCTGGCTCTCCAACAAAACATTTTTCTTGCTTAGGGAAATCAACGCCAGTTTCAGCGCAAATTGCAGGACACAGTTTGTGTGTGATGTTTAAAGCAAAGGGGGAAGGACTCTTAAAATGCCCATAAAACTGGAGGGGGGCAGGAGGGAGAAATAAGCAGCACTTTACACAGAAAATCCCTACTGAGTCCTGTTTTATTTAAGGTAGACACAACAAGTATCACTTTGTAATTATTAATTTTTCATTGTTCATACTAAAAATACTTAAAGAATACTTTTAGGAAGTTAATGGAATTTTTGATGTTAAAATCCAATTTGGTGCTTGCTCAACATCTAGATGTTCTCCAGTCCAACAGCCTTTTATCACTGTGAAGAGCAGAAAGGGGCCTGGAACTTCAGTAAAAGGCAGGTGAGCACCCAATGGGAACTGCAGAATCTTCCAATGAGCTACTCATGATTAATCCATGTTTACAGTTGTCACACCAGACCTCTAAAGACCCTGCTGTTCCCCAACAGAGTGGGCCCTGATAATATTTAGTAGACAGTTGGACTTGATGATCTTGAAGGTCATTTCCAACCTTAAAGATTCTATGATATCAAATGGCTCCAGAGACACAGGTCATGAAATTAAAAAATGACACAGAAGCTCAAGCTTTGTAAGAGCAAATGACAAAACCAAAGACTCTTCACTTCCAGATGCTCCTCACTCTAGACAGTACTGAGTACATCAGTCTTTATTTTTACACTCTACTTTCTTTACCGAATTACTTGCATATGTTGCAAAGTCAAAGTACTTTAAATAATCTAAATCTTTGCATTTGCTCACTTCTCTGTGGTGAGATGAGCTTGCAAACAGCAAGTCTCTGTGACACGATGAACATGCTGTAATTATAAGGCATAGATCAAAGATGGGCATATCATATTGTATAGTTTTTTCCTCAATCCTTGCAAAGGAATCATCCTGTGTAATAGTCATCAAAAATAGTAATCAAAAAATAGACATCAAAAAGCAAAAACAATCTGCAAAGAGTATTTGTAATATCTGGTACTGGAATAAAGCTGTACTGCAATAGCAGTGCACTCTAGCTCTGTATGCATGGATTCACTATAGGGTCAAAAAGAGATCCGTGTATTAAACTTCCAGATGTACATAAGTTCTATTCGGGATTAACAAAATTTAGAGAGAACATTTTAGTGGTTTTATTCCTGAAGCATAAGAACCACTTCAAGCATTGTGTGTGGACTAAGGGAGTACAAAGCATAGGAAGCACAGCGGCCTGCCTACCGCTGCGGATTCACTTTGAGGTGCAGTCACTGGGCATGCACTGTACAGCTGCTGGATGGAACACCCGGGCTGCTTTAGGAGTCCTGTTTAAAATTCGCTTAGTCAGCCGCTGCAAAAATCTGCAGGGAGTTCCTTGATTCAGCTACTCAGTTCAGCCTGTTCCACTGTAATCCAGTTTTGCACCCATAGAAAGGACCTGTGGATGGAAGATTCCAAACACTGAATGTAGCCTGTTCAGTTAAAATATTTTTTTTATTCAGTTGGCAAAACTTTACCGCAAAAGCAGCTCCAATAGGCTTTGCAATTCTATGATTCTATTGCTAGTGGAGTTTACCAGTCTAGTTAGAAGACCAAGCCCTCCAAATTTGGATATAAGCCCCATGCCAAAGGGGGGGTTGTTTGGATGGTTGTTTTTTGGGGTATTTTTTTTTGAAGCAGAGCTTACTCCCATAGCTCCAAGGAAATGTAAAGTTTTGACAATACACCTTGACCCTTCCCGGGGACACTGAGAGCACCTACGTACCATTAGCAATGACCAACAACCGCTGCCGGGGACCAGAGTTCAGGGAAAACTCGGCTTTGTTATGGATACGGACACAAAGTTTGCAACGACATACGGCTAAAACGCAGCTGCCCAACAAGTCAGCGGCTGCTTGCTGCTGCCAGAGACCTCACAGTAGGTCAAGATCGATAACTACCCTATTTCGAAACTGTTAACACAGGACAACTTCCATTTGACTTTTCTCAGGGCTTTTACGCAGAGAAAAAAAAAATACATAAATCCCAAAGGAAACCCCTCAACTTCAACCTTCTCTCTCCACAGACCAAGAGCCTGCAAAGGTTCCCGCCTCAACACCCCGCTCCCGCCTCACCGTTCCGACGCCCCGAAGGTGTCACAGCGCGGGGTGGGAGGCGGGGGCCGGGTCAACGCGACACGACAGAGCCGGCGCGGCCCCGAGCTCCCACCTCCCGTGGGGAGCGGCGGCAGCGGCGAAGCCCCTGTCCCATCCCCGCTGCCCGGCTCGGCGCGTCTCCCCCTCACCACCCTCAAGAGGCACCCTCAGCGCGGCGCACGCGCACGTACCGGCGGGGGCGGGGCCAGCTGCCACAGGTACCGGCGCGCGCCCCGCTCGTCCCCAGCCTCACCCGCACCCCTCCCACGCGCACGCGCAGCCACCGCCCCGCCCCGCCACGCCCCGCCC
>WTSP01010103.1:0-44906 GCA_025331215.1 Actenoides lindsayi
CCCCATCCTTGGAAGTTTTTAAGCCCAGGCTGGATGGGGCTCTGAGCAACCTGCTCTAGTGGGAGGTGTCCCTGCCCCTGGCAGGGGGGTTGGAACTGGATGATCTTTAAGATCCCTTCCAACCCTGACAATTCTATGATTCTATGTTGACAAAAAATTGGATCCGATTGTTTTATTATATGTATATCTTCCTGAATAATTCACCAGTTGGGCAGGCAGGGTAGTGGGGAGATATTTATAGATACTAGAAATGTCACCAGGGTGCTCATTCTTCATCCTTTGAAAACCATCACAGACAAGAGATGGCTGCAAAATGCTACAAGAGAATAGTGAATAATTTGGCTTTAGAGGGAGAAAAAATTCTGACAGGTGTGAGATTTTCCAGCCGTATCTGCCTACACCAGACAATTAAATAGAGCTGGCCAAGCTATTTGTTAGGAGTGATGCATTGGTCAAAGGTGAGTATCTTCTGTTCATGAGCTCTTAGAGATAGCTGCTCACTTGACATTTCCAGTGCACACCCTCCTTCCCACTCTTTGCCCTTACTTGAGTGGAAAGGACTGAGCCATGATGAACCGTGTCCTCAGAGGGGACAGCACAGCCTAATGCTGAGGTTCTGGAGCTGGGGAAGCTGCAGCACTTTGTATGACATCCAAGGCAGAACTGAGGTTGGTCTGGAACAGGGCAGGTAGGGCTGGTGGCTGGGGTAGCCATACAGGGCTGTGCATCTGAGGCACCAGGGCAGTAGGACAGTTTTGAGCAGTTTGGCAGCAGAGACCCATCTGGTTGCTCATTTTTAGGGGAAGCTGGAGACCTTGGGAACTGAATTTTCCACCACTGGAGCACAACTCATGAGACCAGTCTCCAGGCTCAGGCTTAAGGCTGCTCTCCTGCCCTACAGCCTGCTTAGTCCTAACCCCTGTCCCTCATCCCAGCTTCACCACTCACCTCCTCAGGCCTGCTGCAACCCCAGCCCTTCCTTCTCCACAAAACCCAATACCGGCCATAAACTGAATAAAGATTTAAAGCAGCAGGCAAATATTTCTGGACCAAATAAATGCTTCTTGCATGCAGAATTTTACTTCTGAAGTGCAGAGGAGCCCCGTGGCTATCAGTTCTCTGGTGTCCACACACCACCCTCCAACGAGGAAATTCTTGCTTGGAGGACCTGGGACTTAGCTGGAGGCCTGGGAAAGTGAGAATTCGGAGTTCTTTATGCAAAAAGTGGACACATTTTTATAGTCTGTATTTTCCTTCAGACCAAGGTGATCTCTCTCATAATTTACCATTCTCTACCAACAGGACTGTGTTTGCTGCTGCTTGTGTCCTCCCTGAGCACCCAAGTAAAAAATGTGTGTGAGACACTCCTAAACATCTAGTAAAAATGTCCTCTGGCCTTTAGCAAAGTGCTGAGCGGAGGTCTCAGACAGTTCATCTTTCAAGTCATCTGCCAGTATTTATCTGGGAGGCTGGCACTTTCTCCTGGGAAGTGAATGTTCCGCCTTCCATGGCAGGACCTGGTGATTTCAGAGAATGGGGTGATACTTTTCTTGTAGTTGAAGGAAGCTGCATGTCTTTGTGTGACTTGGAGCAATAGCATTTTGCTTGGGTTTGGGCATGGCATCCTGCAGGGCAAAGCCAGGGCTATGCCCTCTGCGTCTCTCTGCACAGCTGATATCTGTGACAGTAGATATACGAGGCTGCATGGAGTGAGGATTTTCCATCTACCAAGTTGTTACCACTAGAAACCACATATATTTGGGGAAAACACGTCTCAATTTTTGCCAAGGAAAAATAAGATCAAAAATAAGCCTTGTACGTTTGCATTGTCCCAGCTTTGCCTCCTTTACATCAGCAGGAACTTTGAATGCAAAATCAATGCAGACTCTCATCCCCCTAGTACTGGGCTTGCTCACCCAGCACAACATTCATGTGCCCTGACTTTAGGCACTGGAAAAGTGCCATCGCTTCAGCTAGCCTCTAGGCATACTTTATAGGCAGGAGAAAGAATTGGGCTCAGGTAGTGAGTGACCCATCTTAGTGATCTTGGGTGAGATCAGGATCTGCCAAGGTGCCCCCAGTCAGCTCCACATGGAGCCAAGGAGTCACCAGGTCAGACTGAGAAGGGGACCCTCTTACACATGTCAGTCCTCCCTTTTGCCCTGTCCCAGGAGTTCGGCCAGATCCTGCATCCTATGATTTCACAGGCACTGCAGGCCCAGGGGAGCCCAGACTAACTCTCATCCATTCAGTGTTTCTCTGTAGCTGCTGACACTTCACAGCACCCTGTGGAGCTGCTTTGGGCTTGGCTTCTTGAAAGGTCTGTGGTCAATTAGTTAACTCCAGACTGGTGCCATTTTTCAAAGGGATGAAAGTGAAAGAAGGTAAATGGTGCTATTGAACACTTAATATTAGGTAAAATTGAATGAACCCTCCCAGGACAGAGAAATGGCTTTTCCATAACCTGGGAGTGTTGTACCTACTGCACATTATAATTGGCAGAAGAGCAGATTTCAAAGTAAAGTCTTCACAAATGCTTTGTAAAGGTGTCCCATATTTTGGGGTTAACCAGCTCCATTCTACTGCAACTGTCTCTCACAGAGCAAAGGAAAATGTACCCCAGACACATAAAAGGAGAACCTGGTTGGTAGTCAGTAGATTGGTTCCACAGGGGAAAATTGCAGCTATTATCAGGCACTGGCAGTGCACAGTGATGCAAATTCTGTGTGTCTCGCTGCTCAGTTATTTACAGAACAGAACCAGCTCTAACATATCCGCTAGATGCATTCATTTTATCAAGTGGCATTAATACATTTAATTAGCAATGGTTTATTAGATTCACATCCATTACTATGCATTGTTATTTAAATGGCTGTAATTGCCCAAACAAATCTCCGAATATATTTATCTTGTTCATGGTCGTGAACCTCATTTAAAAAGCTTTTAGACCACAGAAGACATTCATGGACTTATAAGCAGCCCTTCTAATATTGGTACTAGTGTACCTAGTAGTGCAGAAGGGTAGTTTGAGACTACAAAATGCATTGTCTAAAGGTTTTTAAACAGCCTTAACCTGTGCGCAAGCGTTAAGATTCACTTTTAGGACACTCTTGCAGCATTCATTCTGATTACTCACAAAAGCTACGAGGCAAAATACCAAGCCTACATTCAGGATCTTGGCTCAGTGTTCCCAGATCTGCATTGGCAAAGCTCTTGCTACCATTTCTTATAAAAAAAAAACACTTGGAAAGGTCATGGGATAATGTATCATCAGCTCTGCTTTACAGAGATTTCACTGCAGAATCATGCTTAAGAATCATCAAAGCTCCTGGTACACATGGGACTGCAGACGTAGGGAAATGATTCTAAGAGACAGGCAGGGTTCAAAGGGCCTTAGAAAACTACACAGCGAATATATAATTGTTGAAGGGATGTTACTAGATGCAGCTTGGCGGATTAGCTGGATAGATGTGTTGGTGCAGTTTGTTAGAACAGAGACAGGATAAATCTGAACGAAACAATATTTGGAAATCCTGCCCCACTGCCCTTCTGCTGTCACTGTGTGCTTTTTATGGAGCAGGATTGTTATGACTTTGCCTAAGCTTTGACTGTGTGCTGTCTACTTAATAAGTGTTTCAATTAATTACTGTAATGCTATTATTCGGAGGAAGCAGTAGATAGGAGGAAAATAATTAGATAATGAGAAATAAATCGCTGTCTGAGGTGTCTTGCTGAACACAGAGTAGTTTACCTCTCCTCAGAAAGTCATTCAATAAGGAATGCAGGTGGTGGCCACCCATGAGTGATGGGAGGTCTCCTCAGAATGGGGCTGGGAGAAGATGCTGGTGGTAAACATGTGGAGATGCCTCCTACCTAAGGAAGCTGATACAAGCTAAGGTAATTAGTCTCCTAATTGGAATATTTACCTGGGAAGCTGGGATGACTTGAGCAGCATGTACACAGAAGCTGTTCCTCCTTGTGCAGATGCAAACATTCCTGCTCTCACATCAGCCTTCTGTGCAGGAGACTCCATCTGTGTCACATCTGGGAGTCACATCCCATAGTGCCTCACTGGCTGCTCCATCAACATCTCCAAAAGGCAGCACAGGCAGTATTGTATATGAAAAGGCAGAGCTGGACTTTGCATCCTGGCAGGCCCATTCTTGCCTGCCCGTTTTGCCTCCATCCCCAAGGGCAGACCCAGCTTGTGGGCAGCACCTGGTCCAGACCTGTGTTCAAGGTACCTGGGTGGATCCCACTGGGGAATAATGGGGTTTTGAGTCACGATGGACCACAGGGGAACATTGAGCTTTTCCTCTTCCAGGGCAGTGGAAGGACTGGCCATCTCCCATACCCCGCCGTGCTGGGATGGAGATTGCGCATCCTTGCTCCAGCCAGAGGAAGAGATCACACTGCCATGGAGGATGCTCTTCCCATTGGTCATATCTGCTGTTACAACCCAGGAGGAGGGAGTGTGTAATAGTGTTGTGACTGCTGTGTGTGCCTCACTTTCCCCAATGTGCCCAGTTCCACCTGGGAGGTGGATGCATTGACATCCTTTGGCAGGGTCAGCATGAAGGCAGGCAGGTGAGCCTGCACAAGTGTGTGACTTGGTGTAGATCAGGCCATGTGGAGCTGAGTGTTGCCATTCACTGTCAGCGTGGATGTGAACCCTAAAGGCAGAAGAGGTGTGAGCTGCCAAAATACCAGTAGGGATACAGACCCAGCAACTCAGGGCAGTCTGGGCTTGTATTACCCATGAGGATGCTGTCTTCTGCACCACAGGTCTCCAGTGGCCCCAGGGACTGGAGCAGACTGGCTGCCAGCAGTTTGCTGCTCACATGACTTCCCCAGAAGCAGCTGAGGTTTGGACTGGCAGAAGTGAAGCTAGAAGCAGAAGGGAGGGATTTCCCCAAAACCCTGTCTCAGCTGAAGAAGGTTGCACCTGAAGGTTGCAAGGGAGACCTGTCCCAGCTGTGTTCCCCTCCCTGCAGGTCCCAGCTACCCAGAGAGACCAGGACTGCCCCAGGACAGTGTCTCAGGAGCTCTCTGGGGGCCGGATGGTGAATGGTGCTTTCAGGCAAGGACTGACTCATGAACCTGAAAGTAGTGACTGGAGCTCATTAATTTTCTTGTGAGGCTCAAGGGCAGGCTCTTCTCTCTTCAACCAACCCATACAGCTCTATTACCACCAGTCTGCTGGGACTTAAGTGGCAAGTCACACAGACCATGCCTGCTTTGCAATGCTACAGATCTACTACCATCATCTTGTCCTGAACACCAGAGAAGGAGATCCCAGTGGGATGTCCCCACACACTACCCATGAAAGACAGGCACCAACAGAGATGCCCTGAGTCAGAGGTCACACTAGATGCCCATGACCCTGTCTCACCTTTGGTGTCCAGTGTGCCAGGATGTCCCTGAGCTGCTCCTGACGGGTTCTGAGCCACGGTCTTAATGGAAAGCTGCTGGATTAGCCCAGGACTGCCCCGTACAGGCTGCAGTGGGAACACTAGAACAGCAAAACCAGCTCACGTTCTGACCAGCCTCTGTGCACTAGAGCACCCTGCTCTCCCAGTCTTCCACCATCCCATGGAGAGCATCACCCAGCACGGGGTGTCTGGGCTGTCTGTGTGACACAGCTGTTCTCCTGTACACATGTGAATGCATGATCTGGGGACAGTTTTGCAAGCGTCAGGGTCAGGTGCTCGAGATACTTTCCATGCACAGCTGAGGTCAGTGCTTGGAGGAGACAGGGATTCCTGAGGCTCAGGGGCCCTGGGGGTTGGAGCTGAGGATATTCCCTCGGCACCTCCCTTTAACAACTCTGTGACATTTCATGGATTCATGAGAAGCGACGTGTGGCTGCTTTGAATCCATTAAAAGGTTGAGCTCATGCTTAACCAGGCTGACAGCTTGAGATCTGTCAACTATTCAACGCAAAATTCACTCAAATGGGGAGACTCCAGCATCCCTCTTGCCATTCATGCCCCTAATCTGTGCACCATGCTCTGCCCTGTGAGATCCTCCCATCCAGGGAGCATTTCTCACCACTGATTGCATAAAGCACGAGGAGAGGAGAGGTGTTGCCATCACACGTGCTGCCCAGGAGACATGCTGAAAGCTGAGAGCTTCACAAGATGCAGCCCTCACTTGCCAGCACAAAAGACACCACATGGGGGAAAGGGAACACGGATGTGGATCTGATTGCTGCGGAGAAAGATGTCAGCCCTGGAAATTAATAGCTGTTCTTCAAAAGGACTTCTCTAAATTAATGATGATTATGAAGAGAAAATTGTAGAGGAGGAAAAGAAAATTAGGAAAACCTGAAGATTCTTCAAAAAAAGGTATTGGGAAGCAAAAAGCCATGAGCAGAGAGGCAGCTCTGACTAAAATCCTGGAGGATGGATGGTGTGAACAACTGCAAGTAATGCTGAATACAGAACAACTGAAAATGAGAAAAAATGAATTCTTCACAAACCAGAACTGTAAGCTGCAGAAAATTGCTGAGGGAAGGTGAAGGCCCTGGGAGAAAGCCTGTAACAGGCAAAATTACTGTCAGTCATGGGATTCCTTCCCAGCAGGTCAGGTCTTACGTCTAAGACTGGGGAAAACTTCTAGTAGAAAGGCAGAAAGAGAGGAAGTTTAAGAACACGAATACTGTTGCTATTAGCTTGACCTCTGCAGCTTAATGCTTCTGCTCACAGTTCATGACATGGGCTTGGTCTCTGGACCGTGCAGACACACCCCCAGGGGTGATTTGTCCCTAGGCTTTATTCGAACCATGACACTGGGTATAATTTCTAGGGTTTGTTGTGGAAGTGCATCCTGGCCCTGCATCAAGGGCTGATCAGGACAGACTCAAAGCATCTCCTTCTTCCTGTTCTTGTTTCTTTTGGAGGAAGCCTACAGGGAGCCATGACAGGTGTTCTGGTCAAATCCTTGTTGGGATGGAT
The DNA here is from genome assembly GCA_025331215.1 of Actenoides lindsayi. Classification (NCBI taxonomy): domain Eukaryota; kingdom Metazoa; phylum Chordata; class Aves; order Coraciiformes; family Alcedinidae; genus Actenoides; species Actenoides lindsayi. The sequence goes on from WTSP01010103.1 coordinate 6,957, forward strand.
GGGCACTAGAGCCTTGTGTTTTCATTGCGAATTTTGTGTATTGGGAGACATTTGCCTGCATTCACTAAAGTAGAATGAATCCCACCATGTGTAGCTAGACAAGGGTGTCAATACCTACTGAGCTCAATGCACTTGGCTGACTCACCCATGGCTCTTCCAAGGCAGAACTGAGGATGTTGCTCACCCAGTGCTGTTCACACTTCAGCTACCCTTGAATACTGTGGAAGTTCCAAAGGCCCCAACATATTTGAACATTGTGAAAAGGCCACTTGGGATGACAAAACTAGATGAGGTGCTTAGGAAGTGAGCATGAATGAAAGGCCATATGGAATCTCGGTAAAGCTAAATTAAATGGAAGCAATATGATAATTGTCAGACTCTGAGGCTTTTCAGGACATCGGTCTTGTTGAACAAAGGATGCAGTTACAGGTTGTGGTGACAAAGGTATCTGCATAGACATAATAGACTTATTCCACAGGAGACATTTCATTTAGTAGTGTATAATATGCCAATATATTTTTGTTTCAGGAAATGCAGATCAAGAGGCTGGCAAGCAAAGCTTCTTGACAGACAGATATTAGGAGGAAGGACTCCACCAGTGATCATGATCCTGGTGTGCTCTCACAGTGGAAGGGGATCTGACCAGTGCTGGCAACAGCTGGAAAAATGTTCAGAGCACAGCAGCTGCCTGGGAACATCTCAGTTTTTGATAGGGATACCTGACCCTACTTCCAAGGCTACTTCCCATTATATGGTGGTTAGTTAATAGCCCAGTCATAATCCTTTGGTGCAGAGCTGAGATCTCCTTGTTCATGCAGGCATAAGGAGAGTAGAGACATGGCCTTCACTTCTGCTTCTCATATTTGGAGATAGGTCATCATGGGGCTATTTCCAGAGATTAAACCATCCCCACCTGGACTGCGTGCTCTTCACTCAGTCCTCTGGCTTTGCCGCTGCAGCCCAGAGGGTGAATGTGGTGGTGGCAGGGAAGGTTTAGAAGAGGCTGTTTAGAAGAACCAATCCTGGCTTCAGTTTGAGATCACAGTGAAGCAAGCCTAGTTGTTTGCTTTGCCTGCCTAGGGGTCTTCAATCCTGCCCTGTCTTTGTCTGTACCATCCAGGACAGTTTCCTTATTTTCTGTATCTTAAGACTGATTTGTCCCCAGCTTTTTTGTTTTATGGACATTTGGGCTGAGTCAATGACAGCATCTGGTGTCAACCCAGGCCAGGCTGGTGGGACAGGATAAACTGGAACCTGGGGTATGTGACTGAGAACTTCTGGAGGTAAGTGTCAGTCCATTGCACAGATGATGGGAAAAGGAACAAGAGGCATCTCTACAAATTAATGAGACATTTGATTGCCAGCTGGGATACACTCAACTTCAGATGACCTCTGCATCTGGGAGCAGTGCCAGGAGGCAGAAGAATAGAATAATTGGTATGAGCTGATGCAGATAACAATAAAAAAGCTCTATTAACACTGACAAGGGATGAGAGTGAAGAAGGGCTTTGTCAGGGGCCATCTCTTCCCCCTCAGTCTTCATGTGCGCACAGTGGATTGTCTGGTTTAAGGACAAATTTGTCTAAAGAATAGGCCAGGACTGCTTCCCCCCAACCCTGCCCATCATGTATCAGCCACCTATGCTCATTCATCCATCCATGGGCTTATGATGAGCTGATTACAGTATGACAAGTAGTGAGCATTCCTCCAAACATTCCTTGTGGCCCCATCCTCAAGTCTATGCTAAACCCTTCCATTTCTCCATTGGGTTATACACAACATATATATAATAATTATTTATAACTATTTTAATAATGTATGATTTATAAGATACCATGGCAGCCAAAAGAGTTGTACTGGAAAATCAAGATGCATCTGGTTCTTCCTTGGCAGAGGACCACAACCTGAGGCAGTCCATTGACCATATCCATCTTCAAACAAGCCAGTAATTAAATTCTTTCACTGATAGAATCATAGAATGGTTTGGGTTGGAAAGGACATTTAAGATCGTCTAGTTCCAACTCCTGTGCCATGGGTGGGGACACCTCCAACTCAGCTAGGTTGCTCAAAGCCCCATCCACCTTGGCTTTGAATACATCCAGCAATGGAACATCTGCAACTTCCCTGGACAATCTGTGCCAGTATCTCACCTTCAGAATGAAGAACTTTTTCCAGATTTCTAATCTAAAACTATCTTCTTCCAGTTTGAAGCCATTGCCCTTTGTTCCATCACTACAAGTCCAGATAAAAAGTCCTTTCCCAGCTTTCCTCTAGGCCCCCTTCTGATACTGAAAGGCTGCAGTAAGGTCTCTCCAGAGCCTTCTCTTCTCCAGGCTGAACAAATCCAACTCTCTCAGCCTGTCCTCATAGGGGAGGGGTTCCAGCCCTCTGATCATCTTTTAGTAGAGTCCTAAAAATTATTTTGGTGCTTCCCCAGTTCATTGCTGCACAAACAGTTGGTTGCCTGGTTCTTTCAGATTACACAGAAGATTAACACACCTCCCCTTGCAATTAGGGGTCAGGATAATTTGTAACACCTGACCAATGACACATCCAAAAAGGATACCTTGAAGTATTTGAGAGTTCCATAGGTGCTTGTTCCTGCATCATCCTTTCTGCTAAAGATCCTCACCTTTTTTTGCATTCTGAATATGCTTGGATTCATTCTGGACACTGGTCCTGTTATTTCCCAGCTTACTGAAGAGACTTTCAGAACTTGGTGGTTTTCCACATTAAGATATTTAGGTGTTGTGAGCACATTGCCTTTCAGGTCTCTCCTCAATTAGCTAAACAGATCATGCTTCCAAATCTTTCACTTCAAAGTGTCCTCTCATACCCTCAAATCATTTTTATGGCTCTTTTTTGCACTCGCTCATATTTTATCATCCCTCTAAGGCGTGCATCTGGCCTCAGCACAGACATCCCCAGTGGTTAAAGTCACCTCCCTGCTCTGGTCCCTGTTGGTGCATCTAATAACAGTGTTGGCTTCCTTGCTGCTGAGTCACGTTGAGTTGCTGTGCTACTCTGACCCCCTCAATCCGGGTCAGTGTTGGTGCTTTTGGGATCAGCTTTGATCTTGGCTGCATCGGCTGCCAAGCCATGACCTCTCTGCAATAACAGCGGAGAGCTTAACTACAAAAATACACCAAAAAAAATTGCATGAAATGTACATTGGAAGTTGCGAACTTTAAAACCAGTTGTTTTGGGTTTGCTTTAGTATGCTGTTACCACTCTGTTTTGCAGAGCAGAGCATCTGGGAGCTCACCTGAGGCCATCCCTGCTGTTCCTGGTGAGGCAGAGCAGTGACCACCGCCAGACGACCCTGCAGAGTGCCACTGTTTCTGCAGCAGGACACATAACCCTCAACAGCCTTTGCCACAGTCTCCCCTCCATGCCCAATCACCTCCTTCTTGCAGTATGTGAACATGAAAGAGTCTTCTTAGCTCAGACCAAATGTGGCTGATGTGTTGCAATGACAGGAGTTAGGAGGAGAAGACAAGGGACAGGGTGTGTGGTCCTTCCCTGGCCTATTTTTTCCATCCCCATCGATTGGACACTCCCTGATTTGGGATTTGCATCTGACTCTGTAAGGGGAGCAGAGTGAGAGGGGTGCAAACTGGAAGAAGGAAAGAAGGTGACTTTTCCAAAATTTTGTCCTATCTTGTTTATCACCATACCCTTTGACACTCACAGCAGATGCTATGGTACATCTGCCCTGGTGCTTCCATGCAGGCTTTGTCCCCATAGACATGAACATGCCACTGACTCTTTTTACAGAACTTTAGAGCACGTCTTTTAGTAGGTTTTCTTGGTAGGAAACAGGAAAGACCAAATGCCCTATGGACACATTTAGAGGAAGTGAAGGAATTATAGATAGGACTTTTCCAGCTTTCTGTGAAGCCGGGACTGGGTACATACTGTTAAGTCATCTCTCTCAAAGAACCCCCTCTCCAAATGCACCCACATGGATTACTGGAACTCCCATCGTCATGGATCTGGAGACCTTTCTTTTTTTTTTTTTTTGGAAGAACAGCCCAGCTTCCTGTGCCCTGTCCTGAGGTGTAAGGTACCACTCTGCTCAACACCACACTCTGTGGTGTTGTTGGAGCCTGGCAGGACACAGCCTGTGCATTCTACATGCCCTTGAGGTGGTATCACATCTCCTGGGGCATTCTCAGCACTGGATTCCATCTTGTCACACATACAGACAAAAAGGAGACCGTGTTCTGCAAACTGCTAGTGATGCCCCTCCAGGGCTTTCCACATGCGCTGGTAAACTTCCTTCTCTAAAGAACTTCATAGCAGTTGGACTTTGGATTGCTTCCAGAAATTTGATTCACAGCCTCAGACAAATCAGCCAGGACAACAAGCTTGACTCCATCCACTTGAGTTGTGGAGGACCTCATCTGTGCCTGATCCAGCTGTGTCCAAATGTGCTTGGATTTAAGAACATGTCCTACCTGTATTGGCACAAGTTCATTAACAGCCTGAGCTTTCACAGGGCTATATGACCACACCCACAACCACCACAACTGCCTGTGTATTCCCTACATCTCCACGCTGAAATCCTTTATCATTTGGTTTAGGGCTACTCTGTTCAACACAGCCCTTTAGCTTCTGAGAGCCAATTATCCAGACCACTCATGTGGCTGATGGGAAGATGCAGCCATAACATCTTGGAGATCATGTTCAGACTGGGGGGGACATGTCTGACATTGTGGCTATGTAGTGGTTTTGTTAATTACAAACCAAGAAGGTGGCTGCTGGCTTCTGAGACAATGAGAAATTGTCTTGTGTTACATGGAAAGCCTTTGAATTCCAATGTACCAGAGCCCAGACACTGACTAATAGGGTCTCCAACAGGTGCTAATTTGAATTTATCTTGGGAAAAAGACATGATGTGGAAAGCAGATTAATCACATAATTCAACATTTGACTAAATCCATTTCTTGAGCTCTTTGATCTGTCCAATTACCTGTTACCAGGCTGCCTTGGAAAAAGACGCCTTGGAAAAAGATCTTCAGCTCATAAAAGGGATAGGTGAAAATAATGAATTAGCATCCCCAGAGCTCACAGTTGGGCCAATAAGGGGGGAGGGGGAAAGGGGGCAACAGGTCGAGCACAGCTGGCATGCCTGGAGGTTGAACAGTTGCTAGTGCTGGAGGTTGCTCCAGTGGTGTCATTTCCCAGCCAGCATGCTGCAGACTCCAGAGGAGACCTGAATCTCCACAATCCTGAAATGGTCCTCAAGTGTAAGGATTTCCCATGAACACATGTAATGAGTAAATATGAGGGGACTATCATATTCTGAGTGTATTTCTTCTTGGCAAAGTCATGGAGAAGCCCAGGAACACTGACATGGCTGAAGGTTACTCACAGCTTGGTTTGTCCCAGTGAAAAGGCAAAACAAACCCTTTACTGGAGCTGGAGCCAGCACAATGCTGTGCCTTGTGGAGACAGGAGCATCCCTGAGTGTATACACCTTTCCAGTGACAAATGGTTTTAGTGAATGAGCTGAGGCTCTGTGGTGAGATCCAGGCCATATGTGACCAGCACCCTACAGGGCTCCTGAACAAGCTGTCCAGACAGTGAGCTATCTGCCCCTAGAACCAAATCTACAGCCAGTGCCCCCCCACCAACAGATGTCTGAACACTTGGCCCCCTTCCTCTGGTATGCATCACCTCATGATTGACAGGAAAATGTCTCCTACTGTCTTGCTTGGGTCTCTGCTGCTCTGAGAGAAGATGCAGAACAATGATGCTCCAGTGGGTTGGTTTTGAATCCCCAACAACAAAGTCACTTAAGTATCAAGAATAATCCTGGCATCTCTGGGGGGTGGTGTGGGGATGGGACTGCTTTAACAGATGGCTGAAGGGGTAGGACCACACTGGAGCAAAGGGCAGAAAACAGCAAATCAAGACCCACCGTGTCCAGCCTCCACCTTGAAATGACTGTGGCAACATTGTACCCTGGGAACAGAGATAGGAAACCACTAGTTCAGCTGAACTCAGACAGGTCATAAGACACAGAGACACAGTTTCCTCAGTATTGGGGACAGTTCTTTTTATTATCTATCAATGATCTGGATGAGGAGATGGAGGGCAGCCTCAACAATTTTGCAGATGACACTAAGCTGTGCAGGAGTGTTGGTCTGATTGAGGGTAGGGAGGGTCTACAGAGGGATCTGGACAGACTGGATGAATGGGCCTAGGCCAATGGGATGAGGTTCAATAAGGACAAGTACTGGGTCCTGTACTTGGGTCACAACAACCCTCTGAAACTCTCCAGGCTTGGGGCAGCGCAGGTAGGAACTGCCCAGTGGAAAAGGACCTGGGCGTGTTGGTCGACAGTTGGATGAAGATAAACCACTGTGTGCCCAGGGTGACCACAAAAGCCACCAGCATCCTGGCTTGGATCAGCACTGGTGTGGTCAGCAGGACTAGGGCGGGGATCATCCCTGCTGTACTCAGCACTGGTGAGGCCACACCTTGAATACTGGGCCCAGTTTTGGGCCCTTCACTCCCGGAAGGACATTAAGGAGCTGGAGCATGTACAGAGGAGAGCAATGAAGCTGATGAAGGGTCTAGAGCACAAGTCTTGTAAGGAGTGGCTGAGGGACATGGGGTTGTTCAGCCTGCAGAAAAGGAAGCTCAGGGAAGACCTTCTTTCTTTCTACAACTCCCTGAGAGGAAAGTTAGAGCCTGGTGGGGTCAGTCTCTTCTCCCAGGGAACAAGTGATAGAACAAGAGGAAATGGCCTCAAGTTACACCAGAATAGGTTTAGGTTGGACATGAGGAAAAATGTCTTTCCCAAAAGGATTGTCAAGGCCTGACCCAGGCTGCCCAGGGCAGTGATGTAGTCCCCATCCCTGGAGGGCTTTCAAAGCCGTGTAGATGTGGTGCTGAGGGACATGGTCTATTGGTGGCCTGGCAGTGCTGGGTTAATGGCTGGGCTTGATCTTAAAGGTCTCTTCCAGCCAAAACCATTCTATGATTCTCTCCCTCTCCAACCAAAGAAAAGATGTGATGTTTTCCTACCAACTCACTTATAAACAAAGGTGGCACAGAAGTTGTCTGTGCTTTGTGGAAAACAGGCCAGCCTGGAGGGACAGAGAAAGCTACTGGATGACCTAGCAGCAGTAAACTGATTCCAGAATGCAAACAACCTGAGGGGACCAAGATAGTAGAGGAGTTTAAACCAAGCCAATGTCAGATGCCTCTGGTGGTAAAACTTCTCCATCAAGGTTGGCTGATTCTCTTTGTATTTAAAGCCAGTTATACATGTCCCCAGGCCAAGCTCCCTCATACATGGACAGAACAGATAGACCACAGCACCGCTGTTTAGGGTTCCTGGGATGTCCTCGTTTACTTACCCAGTCCTTGGAGATTAGGGTAAAAGCAGCTCTTCAATCCCAGAGGCAGGGGGATGTTTCTGTGTAAACAGCATCACTAAGACAGTCTGGGTAAATGCCTCTTTATTTTGCTCACAGCAGGAAGCTCAATTTGTCTGTAATGAGCACTAACATGCTCTCCTGCTATCACTCATGGCAATTACTCCAGACTCACTATTTGCATACATAAAGCTCCAGTCACCACCTAACAGTTTGTGCCATGCAGCAACATGCTCAGCGGCAGCTCCTGATGACAAGGCCACTGTGCATATAGGAAGACATCAGTCAATGGCTTAGCCTGACACAGCAACCTGGGACATGTCACTGGGACATGGAGTTCCTTGCCTCTCCTTTATCTTGCAGAACCAGTGATGAGTGAGCACAGGCTACCATATAGCACAGATGCAAGTCTGGACCCTGTGCTGGCAGCTGTCACCTTCATGGTGGCTTTCACAAATGGACAGTAGGTTTTAGGGGGTGGCTCCCAACCTCAGGATTTCATGTAGAGACATTCTATGGCAAGAGAAATCAATGGCCTTGCATGCATATGAGCAGGCAACTTGCCCCCCTTCATCTGAAGACTTTCTCCACTAAAATTTTTCTCCTTCTTCATATATTTCTTAGCACTGTGTAATGACAGAGTATCTGTGGATCACCTGCGTCTACAGAGGAGCAGTATAGGCAAATAGTTCTCAGACCAGAGGCTGGGGCACATCTCCACCAGGGAATATTGAGTCTTCTCAGAAAGACAGAGTATCTGCTATGAATACTCTTCATGACTAAGGATAAGACCTGGAGATGGAAAGCAAGATGGCTGCTGTTCATTGTCAGGTTCATTTCCTTCCCTTTAGCCCATGCCCTGCAGATGAAGCACATATGTGGTACCCCACCACGTGGGAAAAGGGACCAAGGCATGGTGTTGCTGATAGCCTTGGCTGCAGACAGCCTGTGGAAGATGTGGGAGCTGTAGATGGCTTGGGTTGAACAGGCAGAATTGAGAATAGATTGCTCACATAGGATTGCAGCAGGGCTTGAAGGGGTTCAAAGTCTCTGTGGTCCTGCCTGGCTAAAAGCACAGGCTTTTGGATAAATCCCTGCAGAGCCACTGCCTAGAGGGTCCTGAAGAATTGCTAATGAGTATCTGAGGAGCTTTAACTGGTCGTTTTGAATGTTCAGAGCGGCATCCTCTCATGAACCCCACAGACACAGCCTAATGACAAGTGTGGGGATAAGCTGAGCAGGGGTTTTAGCCATTCAAACAATCAGGAAAGTGCTCAGAAGTGAACAGTAGGTGTATTTCTGAGGTGTTCCCATTCTGGTCTTCAGATGGTCTAAAGGAGAACTCCACTTAAGTAAAAATTTTATTTGTTGGCCATAGAAGTATTCAAAATGTTAAAATAAAGACTTTTAAATAAGAAAGCAGTTGGAGTTCTCTCTCAACCTGTTATCCTGTCCTGTATCACAAATATGGCCCACAAAGCTTCATGTGTCCTTATTGACAGACCAGACAAAGGAGGAGCTACTCTGCCAGAACAGTTGTTCCAGTTAGCCTGCTGCTGGGATTGCTTTTTCTGTCTCCCTTTACCCACAAAAAAAAAAAAAGACACAGTTAAAACTTTGTGAGAACTGTATTTCTCTTTTCCTGAAGTGCCTGGTTGTACCGTATAGAGTGCAGGAAAGAATTTGCCTTCAGCTCTGACCTGAAGTCACACCTGAGCACAACAGGTTAGCACCAGACCTCCTGCCTGAGATTTTTCCTATTAGAGAATTACAGTCAGGAATCCAAAGAATCCTAAATTAATCTTAATATTTATAATGGGTGTCAAAGGAGATGGAGCAGAGCAGCCACATATCAAAGGCGGCTGGTATAACAAGAAGGCTACTTGCAGAAGATACCATAATTGATGGCACAGTAATTGGAAAAGACTGATTGCTTCTTGATAGAAAGATGGTTTCTGGGTAAGTAGTGTAGGGGTTTTGTAACTAATTAGATTAAGATTTAGAGCAGAGTTATCCCAGAATTTAAAACTACCTCAGTTCCTTTTGGTGCTCGCTTTGTCTGCATAGTACCCTTGTGTAAATGTGTGTCTGTTATCATGGCAGGAAGGGCTGGTGAGAGATGAGTGATCCTATTTGCTCAGTACATCCTGCATGGAGATACTCTCTTCCCAACTGGTTAGCATTTTCCCAAACTTTACTCAGGGTGCATTTTCCAGGGAAGATTCTGCATCAAACTGCAAAAACTCTTGTCAAACTTTGGCGTAAAGCCATTTGAAAAAGTTCAGCAGTGTGAACTTTGGTGTTGGGAGCTAATGGGGACAGGACAGGAGGTTTGAGTAGGAGTAAGAGCCCCAATACCACAGACTTTCTGTTCTTATGAAAATCCACTCACATTCAGGAAGCTTTATAAGCCTCTCGGAGACGGTGTCGGAGATGATGTCAGATAAGGATTGTTTGTCTCAACATTGCTGTACCTGTGTCGGTAAACACCTAACCGCAGACTGAGCGATGACTGAACCACACTGCTCAAGTTCCTGTTTTGTACGTAAATAATTCCCCGAAAGGGGATGAATATTCAACAGGATGATAAAATAGCCGGAACAAGGGGCGTGGCGGGTGCATGTGTGATACATGTGTGTGTGTGCATGCAGTAACATCAAGAAGTAACATCAGGGAACCAACATCATGGGAAGGAACACCGAAGTGCAAAAGGACCGTTTTCCGTTGGACTCAGACTGATGGAACGTCACAGACCCATGGTAGTAGCTATTGTGACTGACCCTTTCTTCCTTTCTTTTTCTCTCTCTTTCCACTTTGCAAATTTGTTGTCGGTCAAATAAAGTCGCTTGGCGCTTGACTCAGTTTTGAGTCTTAATTCTGTCCCCGAGAACATGATCAAAATCTCGCTCTGGTCTGTGTCCGGCATGAGACATTTTTAGCTGGTGTCACGGACAGGATTCTTGGAGAAACAGAAAGTGCCCAGGTGCTTTATAAGAGGCTCTTGTGAGTGAGACGTACACTGGTACGAATAAGGGAAATTTTTTTAAAGTGAGACCTCCTGAGAGTGAGTGGAGGGAATTGTGATATTGTATTTATGGTGATACCCTCTCGTGACGAAATAACCCCCCCTCCTTGATGAACACAATGTTCTTGATGTGCAACCTCCTGAGAGCGAATTGGGGGAATAGTGATAAAGAATTTATGGTGAGGCTCTCAGGACAAAGAAACCCCCTCTTTGGTGAAATGAGTGCCTGCACACCTGCAGACACTTCCAATCCTGGAATTTTCCTGCGTAGATACTGTTTAAATTGTACCGAGGAGGAAGGGGTCAACATGGGGAAAAGCAGGATTCAAAGGACACTCACATATAAATCTGTTAAAATGATCAATACAAATAGTGGTATTTACATATGGACGTGGCTTGACGAAACTGGACATAACAGAGGGTTCAGGGGATATTGGTCAAACAGAAATGAAACCTTGTTTTTCCGAAGATCTGAAAATCCTATTTACAATCAAACTTGTGAGTGGAAAAACAACACTGGCAGCTGGTATTGTACTGGACAGACAAATGGCTACCCTAACTCCTTTTTTGGCCCTTTGGGAAATGATAACACAACTTGTTTCCAGCTCTCAAAGGTTGCAGCTAGGCGATTTGTTAATGGTGTCAAAGTCAAAAAAGGCTGTTATTGGATTTGTGGACATACTGCCTACAAGACACTGCCATCAAACTGGCCAGGAATTTGCTAGGTGGGAATTATTCGACCTCTATTTAACTAACCTGCATGCCTGAATATGAAGAGTTGCTGTCAGCCCCTCAGTCATTCATGACTTTACCCTCCAGGAGCCATCCTGTGAGGTCCCTGCTTCTAGCCAGGGTCTTTCTGTTGCTTCAAAGCAATCAAACACAAAAAGCGGGACCGGTGGGTTTATGGTCTGTTGATCTGCACTGCAGCTATCACCCATGGATTATTCCAAGATGGGAAGACTAGAGCATTTTTCCCTTTCACAGTTCAGTGCTGTGACTCTCTTGTATTGAAGCGGCCACTCCTGGTGGGGGATTTGCCAGTGGTCAACTGCCAGCCTTGTGAGCTTTGTGACAGTGCCTGAGTCATACAGCTCAGCAAGTAACACATCGGTTGACCTGGAAAGCTGCATGGACCAGACTAGTCCTTTTCTTGTTAAGGGCCAATAACAAGGTGGAAAAACCTCAGTGCTGGACTTAATCAATCAAAGAAGACCATTTGTCTGAGTCTGTGATACAAGTGTGTTCAGTGCACATGGCCCAGGAGTCATCACAGGAGCAGCAATTTGGTTGGTTGGCTGGTTGGTTGGTAGGGTCAAAGAAACTTTCAAGTGATTTTAGGTACTAGTCTGGGCAGACTCAACCCTCGCTGTCTTGAAAACAAGGCCTAGTTGTTATTCTTCCATTTCCTGCTTCAGCTTGGAACAGAAACCTTTTCCTTGGAGGGCTCACCAAATAAAGCAGTGCTAGATAGGTCATCTCCTGGCAGATCGTCCTGCAGCATAGATCCTGCAACAGCAGAGACCCTCCTGACTTCCCAGCACAGTGTTGTATCTACAAATCCCAAAGGTGTAGCTGAGCTGATCACTGCTTGTGGTGGCAGGTGACCAAAGAGACCAAAGGTGGCCCTACAAATCTATGCAGTTCTCACAACAACTCTTCTCCCAGGTTCCTTCAGTCTCCTGCTGCTGTCACTAACACAGAAGATGGGTGAAGTCATGGGTAAGGGGTAAGTAACCCAAGGGCCTGTGTTTTGAAGGCAGCTTGGTAGAGAAGATCTGACAGCTGAAGTAGAACTACTCCTTGCTGGGGAAACCTTTGATATCTGGAGGGCCTGGGTAATGACATCTCGATAGAAAGTATGGTGCCTGGGAGACTTTGCTGGTGGAAGCTTGAACAGTGCAGTTGTCATTCACCTTTTAAATACATCAGAATTAGGTGTCCCAATGAAAAAAATAAAATAATCCTTCATGGGCCTCCCCAGAGGACAACTGGTATTAGACTTCTATTGCAGCTTACACTGAGACATCTAACTCTCAGCTACTGAAGCGGAGACAGATGAATCCAGGACTGCAAGGACTGAGGTAGCTCCTGACCTGTGTGTCAGACAAGTAGAATTTTGATCACTGCAGACACCTCAGTCCGATGTATAACTCTACAGAATCCCTGAGGAGCTCTGAGGCAGCAGTTTGGCACTAAATCTTCTGAAAGACCATTAAGTCAGTACTGAGTCAATTTCTGACCTGATGTAGTTTCCTGTCAAGCAAGAAGAGACAGCAAGAAGAGCAAAAAAACCCTTCCTGGTTATGTTTGGATAGTAAAATTGACACATGCAGCAAATCACCTTTTTTTTGTCCTCTGCCCTCCACCAGATCTCCCTTTCCCCCAGCAGCCCAGTGTGGTTATGCAGAGCTGAGGGGCACTGCTCTGCTGGCAGGTGTTGAGCTTTGTCATCAGCCCCAAACTTCAAATTAAAATAAAAAGTGTTTCCCAGACCTAGAGGTAGAAAAGAAGAGCTGCTACCTGGCATTTCGACAAGGAGGGAGGTGGGGGACTGCATCATATTCTCAGTCTGCTCCTGACTCACTCTGTGACTGGGGTGAGTCATTTCTGAAGGTCTCTCCTTCCAGTGTCCTCTCTGCTCTGCAGGGAATGGTAATGCTCCTGAAGGCTCTTGCAAAGCTCCATTAATTATTAAATGCCTTTAAGTGTGTTACTGCCTGGAAGGAAATGCCTTGTGGAAACAGATCCCTCCTTTGTGGGCACAAAACCACTCCAGATTTGAAGTGAGCTTCAACTCACAGAAGAACTCAGTAAGTTGTAGGCTTTGTCTATGAAAATAGCTGAAGGAAAGATGGTATCCTGGTCAAATAAATACTGAGGCAATAAGACTTAGCAATAGCAGCCACAGAACATTTATTACAGCTGGAAATGTCACCCATCTAGTCTGTCCTTGATAGTTTGTTTCAGGGATAGTCTATCTGGTTTCAGCTTTCATCAGGTGGTTCTTCTGACGCTGGATTAAAGAGCTCTTTAATATCCTACACTTTTCACTTCCTAAAAATACTTATGCTTAGTGACCAAGTCATCTCTCAGCCCCTCACTATGAACTAAAATGCTGAGCTTTGTAAAAGTTTCACTGAAAAGCATTTACTAAACCCTGTTTTGCATTGGACTGCTTCTCCACTAAGGTGTCTATATCCACCCCAGAACCCGTTCTCCAGTTGCTGCAGATTTGATTTCATTTGTGGCACTGTGGCACTTTCTGTTCGAAGGACCCAGCCCACCCTTGACTTGGAACTTCTGTCTTTTGTTGGTTTTTTGCATCCCAGCCCCTCTGTGTCTCCCTAAACTTCCAGCAGCAACAATTTAATCTGTATTTTTGGATTGCTTAGCTCAGTGTTGAAAAGCGTGTAGTCTTCTGCTACATTCTGCCAAAAGCCACTTGCACCAGCTCTTCAGTGAGTAAAACCCTCTGAAACCCACTTTTTGAAATCTGTCAGTTCCCCTCTGCTTTGCCCCTTTAACAGCAGCATTCTTAAGGATGTGCAGTGACGAAAATCTCAATCAGACTGTCAAGCAGCACATGATCTAGGTCGGTAGAGGAGGTTAAACATATTGCATCTACACATCATCCTTGTCGGCCCAAATTGTAAGAACATTAGAGAATTAATTCAAATTTGTTTGACAAGATCTGCTTTCCTTAAACTAATGCTGACAGGTGTTAATTATCCTGCAGTCTTCAATTCTTCATCATTTTTCAACATTTTCCCAAGGCAACTGTGAGCAGTGCTAATCCTTAGCTTTGGGAAGCATTCCTGTATGTTCTGCTGTAGCCTAGGAAATGTGGGAGAGCTTCTAGGAAGATGTGACTGATGGAGAGGTCACCCCTCCCACTTGGACTTCTGTCCTCCTTCAGACTTCAATAGAATCTTTGGATCTCCCAGCAGTGTTTCTGGATTTTGCCTTTCAAGAATTGGACACAGTCTTCTCTTTTTTCATGAGTGAGGTCTTAGCCTTCCTAGATGGAGGGATTGCTGCTTTGCTCATTGAATGTTTGGCCTCCCTTCATCTCTGGCTCTGCTCTGTGCCAACCTAGTGTAAGGTGGTGATTCCAGGACCCTGTAGTAGGAGTGACCTGTGACCAAGCTGTCTCCATCAAGGAAAATAAACAGCTGGCAAAATCCAGTCCTATTGTTTGTCAGGTAACCCCACACACATACCACCATGACCATCCTCAAGTCCTTCAAGATACAGATCTTTTGTTTACTCAACCCCTGCCAGCAGCTGTCCTTATCTTTTCTGTGCTTGTTGTCCTTGTGTCCTCAGTGAGGATATCTGCTGGGTCACAGGGTCCTCCTCAACCTGCCCCTGTCCCAACAGGCAGGTCTGCCAGAACAGCTCTGCACTGTACATCATTCCCCAGAGAGATGAGGTTGGGTCTCCATCACCACACCTTCCTCCAGATAGTGTAGGAATGACACTAATGATAGTGGGGAGACGACTGCTCTTTACCCAGGAACAGGGCACTGGCTGCAATAGCCTGTGCTGTGGTGGGACAGGTGCTCAGTCTCTTCCATGACATCTACCAAACTGGATGTCACCATGTAACACCCTGAATTGCAGGGACCTCATCCGGGGTGGTGCCAGGATGCCCAGGCCACTGGAGACACCCCTCTGGGCCACCACCAGAGATCCTGCAGAGTTCACTTAGTGGGGCTAGTGAAGATGGTTTGAATGAAGGCTGGCTGACAGGGCTCAAGCTCTTCACCAAAGCACTGAAGTAAGTTATTACAGGAGTTGCAAACAGTGGGATTTATTGTCATTTGAAGTAAGAATTATTTCCAGCTTCAATCTCAGTCATCATTAGCTCTCAGCAACATAAATCCTACTGTTCTCTTCAATACTTTTTACAGGAAGTGAAGACATTAGCTGAATTCCCATTGCTCCCTCCCCTCTTATTAGTGCTACAAAGAATTAAGTAATTATGAATAGATCTGCCAGGCAAAATGAAACTTCTCCCTTAAAAATGCATTTCAACTAACTCTGCTGGGTTCATGAATTTCTTAGGAAGTGCTGATCATGCCTTGCTGACTCTGAGCTTTGCTTTTATGAAGATAGGAGACCCCAAGCACTAACCTGTCTAAAGGGCTACAAAAGGGCCTTGTCTTTCCACTGGTCCTATCCTGGAGGATGATTGTCTTCTTTCAGTGGTAGTGGGGTGTTACTCATGAAAGCCTGTTAAATCTATTTAAGCTGAGCAGCAAAGCACCAGCAAGCTCTGCCTGAAGAGGAGAGCTTGGGGCTTGGTGGGTGAGTGATGGTGCTATGATAACCTCTGCAGCACTGGAAGGCAGCAGTGGGGCAGGATCCCGTCCCTGGGGATGTTATCTCAGCAGCCCTACTCTGAAGCTCAGTGCCAGAGCTGCAGGGTGGCAGGGAAGGGACAGGGCAGACATGTGACACAACTGGATGAGGAGAGCTTCTCCGAAAGCCCTGCGATACAGGGACAGGCTGCCAGCAGATGCGCACTGGGAAAGAATCACCACCTGCAGTTCCTGTCCTCCATTCACTCCCAGTTCTGTCCTGAGAAACGGTGCAGACTCCTCAACAATTTTTATTTCCAGCAACCCTTCCCAATTATCACCTATCACATTTTTAACGTAAGCAAATTTGCATAACGCTGAAGGCAAATTAATATGAAAACGGAGATCTAAAATTTTACATTTCCTCCACAAAAAGAAAGCAAAAAAAAAAAAAACCCCACCACATTGCCCAGCTAGACACAGCAGTAAGAAACCCCAGACTCAGATCTGGTAGGAGTGAAAACGCAGTTTCACCCTCTGTGGTGGTGGTGGTGGCTGCTTAGTGAGGAACATGCTCTGGCCTCTTTGGCACTTCTCACATCTCAGAAGAATGACGGGGAAAATCCTGCGTGTGCAGAATTGCCAACAGCAAAAGCAAAGCCCCTGCTGAAGCCTCCAGCGATAGGGGACATTTCACAGGTTCTGACTTTGCAATACAAGGCTTCCTAGATGCAAAGATGAATCATGGCTTATGGATGCATAATTTAAAAAGGGGAACTTTAAAATAAAGTCTTGTAGGCATGCACAACAAAATTTTACAGCAAAGAGTAATATCTCGCTTCTCAATCTGTTATCTTCTAGCATGATGATGAAAGACAATAAATAAATATATGTAAAAATAATGACTCTTCCAGACCTTGTAGCAATCATTTTAATAGATGCTATTTAACTACACACAGAAATATAGTTATCTACCTTTCAAACGCTGGTTACAAAGATTGGGAAGGCAGCCATGAAAATGACCTTTCCCCCACCCCCCCCAATAGATATCAAAAAAGAAACAATGTATATTTTGAAATTGCCTTTATTTTTAATCCATAAATATTTGTTACTGACAAAAGTGGAAAAATCCTTAAGACTCTAAATTTTACTAAACTGATAATATTTTTGTTTACAGTACATACAGAATGTGCTTTTACAGGTTAAGTATAACAACAAGAATAATACAGAGAAAAACAGTCAAATACTGCTCATCTTGAAGCTTGTTTAATGGTTAACCAAGTGTCTTTGCAAAGTTACAGATACAAATGTACTTCCTTTTAAGTACTACTGTATAATAAACATGGAATCCATAAACTGGGCTAAAGCACAAAAATATCCACTTAACCCCTCTTAGGAAATATTGTCCCCCAAACTAAAAATATTACAGTAAGAAGTGTCTTTCTCAGAGCCAAGAAATTCTTGCTACAAAAATGTCTAACAGGTCTGCAGACAGAAGGTCAGGAGCTGTTACGAAGCACATGGGCAGAGGGTCAGGATGGGGCACACGTGTCCCTGCAGCGGAGACGGTGGGGATAGAGACCTCACAGACATCGTGTGGTCATGGCAGAGACGTGGGACCCCACTTCACTCACTGCAAAGATTTCTTCCGGAGTGACACTAAACATGCTAGAATGGGATCATCCGACTCTACCCTTGTCCCCAGGCTGAGAGCAGGTGAAGCACGGGTTGTTTTGCCCAGATGGGTTTTGGGCTGAGTGAGAGCACCTCCTTGACAGCCATGAACCAGCTAAGAGAGACTGGAAACAATACCTTCTACCATCCGTTTGCGGACATACGTCACAGGAGTGGCTGTTCTCTAAGAAGCAGCCCCAACACAAGCTTATTGCTAGCAACACTTTTTATGAAAATATTTAAGCCCCTTTCTCACATATTTCCCCTATTAACTTTTCACTCATCTGAAATATACTTGACCATGAGATCTGTATGTATTAAATATATTTCAGCAGAGTCCCTCTTTCCAGATTAAGCACTAAATCTGAAACAAAACTATGACAAGTTATTTCTCCATCACATGAACTGAAGATGGCAATTAGATCACAAATTAGAACACTTACTTCAAATACAATTAAAGTTACCCTGTTTCATGATAATTCTGTTTGTTGTGGTGGAAGATGAAGACATCTTCCCGGCTACCATGAACTACCTATCTCTTACAAAAACTTGATTCCAGGATCTTGCAGATTCCTGGTGGGGATGCTTCTGGTAGAGACAAGAAGAGAAACACACATGCAGGAAGCTGAGGTTCATGGGACCATCTTTGCAGCCAGCCAGGCTAGCAGAAAAGTAGGCAGAAATTAAATCTAGGCCAGGAAAGGAGGACTTGCTCCCAAGTAAATGTCCCTGTTTCTTCCCACCCACCCCATCCCCAAGTAACAGATCATCATTTATAAAAGGATCATTAAAACATTGAAAAATACTTTCAGTTTTCCTCAAAACATGATTCACTGGCATTAGAAGACTTTTATGACAAAATTTCCTTCCATGTGGTGGTCTGTGTGGCTCATTAAAAATAGCTTTCCGCATTTCAAAGAGTGATTCAATATAGTTTGGAAGCTTAGATTTGATATGGGGTCAGAACGTAATGTTGGTGTTTTACAGTATGTATGTACATATATAATGTGCTTCTGTGTATATACATATACATACATGTAGCTGTAGTAACGAGAGCATTGTACAAAACCCCGTGCAGCCTCTCACTATTATGGGCTGCTGCTTGGGGAATGCAAATAATTATCAGTTTGTAGGAAATAATAATATAAACTTTTCTACATCACCCTCCCCCAGTCCCTGCACATGCACTCTGGGAACTGGATGCTCCACAGATGTGTTTCCACCTGTGGGTTGGAGAAAAAAGACAGATCAATTCTTCAGAGTATATTAGATCAATCAAGGCAGAGTACGTTTTACTGTACAGAGGAATGTGACTGCTTCCTGCTTTTTTCCTGAATGCAGAATGTTATGGTGACTCAGACATGAGGAGAAGAAAGCAGAAAGGTCAACAAGTGCAGGTGACGCATCCCTTAGAACTGCTGCCTCCAAGGGACCCTGACCAGGAGGAGTGCAACGGGAAATCTGGGGAACTGCACCCCCCAGACCCCAGCACTCTCATTCTGGGCAGACACTGGGTTGCAACACATCAGACATGATGTAGCAGGACAATGGTAACAAGCAACATTATTAAAAATGCTTTGTTGTTGTATGGTGTCTGTTGTGAGAGGGTCTCAAAGCACTTCATAGACGTTATGGTATGAGCCCTCATTAATGCCTCTGTGGAACAGGAAAGTGTTGCCAGGTCACATGTTGACCACAGGGAACCAAAGTGCTAGGGACCAGGCTGTTAATCATGACATCTGTTCTTAGAACAAGTGTCCATTCAGTGACAAACTGTCAGAATGAGGAATAAGGAAAAAATGATGTAAGAACACCTGTGTGTGCTGAAATGTGACTGCTCTAGCTACCAACCCATTTCAACAAACAAAGCAAGCCATGGGAACTCATGATGCCAGGGAACAAACTATATTCAACCAGGCCATGGTGCCTTCCCAAAGAAATTTGCTAAAAATTTTCTGTGGTGGTGGCAGAGTCCCTTCAGCAATTTGGCCTAGAAAGGCTTTTTGATGGTTCTTGTGGGACACATCTGCTTAAAAGAGCTGAATGGGTGGAAAAGATGAGGCAATGACACTAAGAATTCTTTGGAGGATTATTGCCCATGTAGAAGTTAGCAGAGGGCCTGTGATATTTGTCAGTCAGAATAAGAGGAAGCTCTGAGGTCATATGGCCTGGAGCAGAGCACAGCATCTGCACTGGCTACTGAAGTGAAAAATTTCCATATTTGTATCTGGTCCAGCAGCTTCTTAGTTCACAAATGGAACATTTAGAAAAAGACTAGAGCTTGAGACATACAACTATGGAAATGAAAAGAGAGGAGTGTTCACCTACCCGTGGCCTCACATGGTCATCTCTGATCTTCCAGTTCTGACACTTCAACTCCTGGAGACTCTAGGGTGGACTCTCCTCTCCCACAGTGTTCATATCTCCCTTCTTGCAGAGGGGAAGGTCCTGGCTTTCCTTCGGCCAAGAGAGAATGGAAGAGCCCCAGAACCTCAGCAAGGACTACCTCCACACTGGCCACATGCATTTGCCTTCTCTTCACAAGAGTCACAAGCTTCGGTCTGTGGGAAGGTCAGCAAGGGCAATATTTTCACAGGGATTGCCTTCTATGAAGAAATATCCAGTGACTGAGCTGAGGAGCTTGGAGGTAGTCAGGGGAAAGAAGTGCCCACCAAGGGAAGGGGATGATATGTGAGCCTTTTCTCTCTCATCCCTCCCATGCCATGAACTGTCACCCTGATCCATAGACAATTCTGTTTGTGCCCAGAATGGTTTTGCCCAAGGCTGCATGGTAGTGACCATCTGAACCATGGAGATTCTTATTTATTCTTTTCCAGCTCAGTTTCTGTCAAACAAAGCCCCAGTACTTCTCACAAACGGGGACTCCTTTCTGAATACATTCTCACACAGAAGAAAGCTCATGAAATACAACCAGCAGTCCCGGGACAGTCTGGGAAAGAGAAAGGTCACACGTCCACCTTGCTGAGACCCACCTCTAAGTCCCAGTAGGGGAAGACAGCATGCTTCTCCTGCCTACCCTGCACCAGAAAAACCTGATGCTGCACCATAAAGCTCCACACAAGACTCAAGCTCACAGCAACCTACCATTGTTGTATGCTACAGGACCAACTTGTTGAGCTGGGAATGTCATTAAGGCCCGGAGGTGGGAGGTATTTGAAGGGAGGGAGAAGGGCAGAGCTAATTTAAATGGCATTTAGTGACGAAACATGGAGGATAAGACTCTGCATGGGAATGTAGGACATGAAGAGCAAAGTGTTGCATGGGAGTGTGCTTACAGCCTGAAGTGAGTTGTCATTTCACCCAGAAGAGAGAGCATGCCTGTCACTCAGATTGGCAGCATGGGTTTGTGCATGGGGGGAGACTTTGAGTTCACCCCATGGACAGTGAGTGCTGGAGAGTGTCCAGAACTAACAGTTACAGCACTAGGTCTGGCTGGCCTTTAAAAACCTCTGAGACCCTTTCCCGGCCACAGAAGTATGTTCTAGCATGAGTTAATTCTACAGAATTTGCTGAGAACGTAATACAAGGGAAGAAAAAAACCAAACCTAAACCAAAAATTAAAAGCAACAACAGCAAAAATAAAGCAAAGCTCAATATGTCCAGAAAGCCAAAGATAAAGCCCTCACAAATTCTCAACCCATGAGTCTATGTTTTAAAGATTTAACAAATATACAGTATCTAATTAACATTATATCAGTTATACAACATGCCCATTGATTATAATTATGCTGGTTATATAATTTATATGCATGAAATGTAACTGTCTTCATGGTTAGGACTGATACTCAGTGGAATTTGAATTGGGAAGGTTTTCTGGGGGTCTGTTACATGAAGAGAAAATGACAATTACCGACCTGCTTTTCGGTAGACAGACACCCTCAGCTTTGTGCTTCTGCTAAGGGCTAAGAAAAAGATTTGCTACATACGGAGTTCCAGGTTGTAACTGAGAGGAGAAAATATGTTCAGAAACAGGGGAACTGGGCCAGTGGAAAATGTTGTTGGGAAAATAAACTTCTGGGGAGGAATTCAAGCTCAATGACACATGTGATAGCCTTGCCTTGGAGGGGTCTCAGTGGAGTCAGGACTTCCCCTAGCACAGGTCGGCAGTGCGAAGCTGAACGAATTCTGGTGCTTTAGGTTCAGCGGTGGCAAGAAGCTGGAGGAAGAGAAACTCTATTCCTCCTTCCTATTTACATGATGGAGACACCAAGATACTAGAATGAGTGGAGAAAAGGGTCTAACAAGCATTTCAGCATTATTTGTGCTTATTGAACACATCAACCCCACTACTTCCTACACTGAGAGAGCAGGCAATTTGTAGGCACTAGTATATTTTTATCTTATGAGTATATTTAATATAAACTAAAACTTCATTTCTCAGCCAGGCTATTCTTGTCCCTAAATCTGCCAGTCCCCTAGGAAAGTCTGCCCTTGAATATGCTCCAAGGGTGAGGAAGAACAGATATATGGGTGCTGGCTGACATTGAGTAGTCTGGAGGTGATCCCCAGCAGCTAGAAGCCTACCTACTTACTACAGAACGGCCAAACGTGAAGGCTGGCATGAGGACTGAGAACAGGGCCCCTTCCTGCCAGGATGAGGTGCTGCATTTCCTCCTCCCTGTCTTGGGCTACATGAGACTGCTTCTACTTGTAGCAACAGAAAAGTCCTAAATTCATAAAGACAATGAGATGATGCAGGTGAGCCCTTGGAAGGAGCCATCTACTACTATGGCTTTCTTTGACAGAAACTGATGCACAACAGGAAATTTTCTCTGCTACCCCTCACTACTGTCTGTTTGCTTGCTTGGGTTCTTCTTATGTCACTGATGAAGGGTGGCTTTAAAAACAACAAGGTGGATGGGACTGTCAGAGAAGTCTTTTCAGACACTGAGTTATCAGAAGTTATCTTGGCCTATAAGGCCACTGCAGTGCGGGGAGTTGTGGACACCCCGTTACTTAATGAGTATCTACAATGCCCGAGGTCATATCAAACAGTCACCTCTGTTTTGCTCGCTGTGCGGTAGTGATGGTGGTGTCCTGGGATATAATGCAGTTGTTCTACTGTGTTGTGCCGTCGGGAGGCAAACGCTTGGCGCTTGGCGGAGGTTGGGTTCATACCTAAGGTATTGTACAAGTTATTTGAGGCACTAGGATGGGAGTGCATCTTTGTCATCCTGTAGCGATCCAAGACGGGTGTGGATACAAAGACGTCTGTGTGTGACAATGCCCGCGACATAGACTGATCAGGGTACCCCGACCGCTCCGGGGAGAGCAGGGGGTCTTGGGAGTGGAGGCGCTCTGCAGACAGAAGCTGCTCATCTGAGAGGATCCGTTCATAGGACATGCTAAACTCCTCGGGCATGATCCTCTCAGGAGACAACACTCTGTCCTGGGACATGGCCCTGATGGGACGGCGGGGCCTGTCCCTGTGGTTGGTCTGTTGAGACATTTTGATAACATTGATAGGGAGGGTGCCCCGGGCTGCCAGGTCAGGCAGGTGTCTCCTCCTCATGTAGTATTCATCAGCTTCTTTGTCAGCTGTGGGAAACAAAAAGAAACAGTTAAAAATGTCAGAGCATTGTCCCGCGGGGTGTAAAGGGGCTGTGTAAAGAACACAGCCTTGGAGCAGCTTCCTCGGTGAGACCTGAGACACCATCTACCAGCAACTGGATCTGGGCATGGACATCCATGCCAGGGTGCTGCCTGTCAGAGAGATGCCATGATCTTACTGGTAGACAGACAAAGTCACAACTGCATGCAGCAAGGTATAAGTCCCTGTGCAATGCTTCACACCTTCTCACACCATGACACAACAGACTCCATATGGCTGTCAAGACCAGACCGTGGTATCACATGTTTTGTATGAAGGACGAGTTATAGAGAAATTATCAAATGTCACCTTCACAGTACACTTATAAAGGAAGCGCAGGGAAGGTGAGCTGAAGCAAGTTCTCCATTTGAGGAAACTCATATCTTGTTTCTGGCCTCAGATGTGGATGTGCTCTGGAATCCACAAGGGACCACAGCACACTTTTAGTTACTCTTTTTGAGTATTTGTAAATGTGATCACAAAGCAGGTTTGGTGGGCATGGGATGCTCTCTCTAAAACACTAAATCATCTCTCTGTGGTTTCATCTTCCAATTTTTCAGACACCTTGGCTGATATAATAGATTTTATCCCATGGAATATTTTTTGTTCAGTTTGTTTTTTCTGTACCTTAAATAATCTCTTTGCTGCTTGGAACCTCAGCCTGTGCACCCACACCCACACTCCTCTTTTTGGCTTTCAGACAAATGCCTCAGAATCAGAGAGGATGTTGGCTACTGCAGATGTAGTCTTACATATCGCTTTTATCCTACAGCAGATAGAATGATCTGATTGAACCAACCTGATTGAATCAGCACTGATCATCTATATGAGACTTCTTCCTCATTTTCTTCTCCTGAGAAGTTTTCTTGATGTGTCCAAAAGTATCTCACACCCTTTCTCTCTCACCAGTGGCTTCAGAATACCCTAGATTAAGATGCATCCCAGGCACCTGGCACGTAGCCATCCTCTCCTTGGAGAGGATGGCACAACACCACTGGTATGAAGGAAGAGGATTCCTCATGCAAAGATAACGCAAATTTCTCCACCTTACATAGTAAACAAGGCTTCTTGCAAAGTAAACTTATGGGAACAGCCTTCCAGAGGGACTACAAGGCTAGAAACTCACACACATGACCCAATAAGCACTTTGACTACTAGTCTTGAGTCAAGGTTGATGGGCAAAGACATCATCTCCTATACATTCTGGCCAGCTCTTGGGACCTGTCATAAAATGTCTTTGTAACCTCTTTTCATTATAAGACAAGTATAATAAAGATATATGATAATTTTAATAAAGAGGAGCCTCATTGATTTTCTCAGCTCCAGTATTTCATTCCTAGAAAGATAGAACCGTTTTGATTACAAGAGACTTTTAAGATCAGAGTCCAACCATTAACTCAGCACTGCCCAGTTCACCACCAACCATTCCTTCAGCACCTCTTCTCTGCGACTTTTAAATCCTTCCAGGGATGGGGACTCCACCACCGCACTGGGCAGCATGGGCCAGGCCTTGACAACCCTAATACCCAAACTAAATCTTCCCTGGTGCAACTTGAGGCTATTTCCTCTTGCCCTACCACTTGTCCCTTGTGAGAAGAGACCAACCCCGCCCAGCTCCAACATTCTTTCACAGAGTTGTTGAGAGTGAGAAGGTCTCCCTTGAGCATCCATTTCTGCAGACCTTCAGGTCCCTCAGCCACTTGTCACAAGACTTATGCTCAAATCCTTCACCAGCTTTGCTGCCCTTCTCTGGACGTGCTCCAGCACCTCAATGTCCTTCTGGGGGTGTGGGGGCCAAAACTGAACCCAGTACTCGAGGTGTGACCTCCCCAGTGCTGAGTACAGGGGAATGATGATCCCTGCCCTAGTCCTGCTGGCCACACCAGTGCTGATCCAAGCCAGGATGCTGATGGCCTTCTCGGACACCTGGGCACAGTGATCAACCATGTTCAGCTGGTTATTCTGTAGTAGGTGGTTTAAGATGGGAAAGTATCAGATGGTGGAAGAGGAAAATTTCACATGTGTGTAGTCTCTAAGGATATTTGAGTGATAAAAAGAGCAAAGCTCTGCTGCAGAACAGTCTGGGCAATCATGAGGTGGGTAAGGTAGATGCTTAGAGTCTCTGTAGGCATTCAAGAGACCTAGTAGTTAAATATGATGTGGTAATTTCATATTTCCTCTGACATAGCCATAAATTTATAGGTTTTATGCAGTGTATTGGCCGAGAAATGAAGACAAGTGGCTGGGTGTCCCATGAGCAGTGTGCTTTCAGAGGAAATGTCAATGCCTTATGATACGTGATTGGTGCTGACAACAGCCCAAAAGCTTGCTCAGAAGGCATCAGTTACACATCGGTGCCTTAAGATCTTCAGCTAAATCCTGGGGTGCATCATCCTGTGCTGGATGATCTCACTCACTCATTTCCTCATCTCCTCTCCCACGCATTCAGCCCTCTCTTCAATGTCCCCTGCACCCTGCTCCTCATGGTACTGCAAACAGTCGACATAACCCAGAGGATCTGTGAAGAAGGTGGTTGCTCCCCCTGTCTCACCATCTGAAAGTACAAGCTGAAAGCATGTGTGCTGAAATGCACAGCCTGTTGGCACCACTGTTGCTGCCAACCTCTTCTGTACAGCCTACACACCGCCAAGGTGTGAAGATGACCCAGAGCTCTCCTGTACTGGAAGCGCTTGTTGCTGATGGAATTTGCTCTCCAAAGAACACATTGTAGGAATGAGTCTTCTTTTATTTCAATCAAAAACCTCTTGGAAAAGTATTTAATCTCAAATGTCAGATAGCACCTCTCCTGGCTTCAAACTATTGTGTCTTCAAAATCACCTTTAGGAAGCCTGAGAAGGACCAGAGAAATTCCATATGGCCACATTAATTTTAGACATTTTTATTCTATAATGTGGCCACAGACAAACTTGCACACCCTTCACGTGCACAGGCTTGATAATGCTGCTTGAGTCTGGGTGCAGAATAAGGGCTAAGCAAACAGAACCCTGGCACTTGGCCTCTGCTCTGGATGAGAGAAGTTCCACTGGATTTACCCAAGTGACTCTGAATAGGTATAATTAAAGCGGGGAACACCACAAATGGAGATGTGCTTGGATGCTCACACCTGGCTGTGGTAATTGTCAGCAGGAGCTAAACCAGCTTATGTGAGGTTTACAGTAATCTGAGTCTGCTAGTGAGGCAGAAGAAGCACATGGAGATGCTGGCACAGCTATTCCAGGAACACTTTCATGTGTAGACAAACTTCACATCTCCATCTCAAAGGAATCAAAGCCAAAATGGCAGTTTCCTTGTGAACATCAGGCTGGTTTAAGCAGGCTCTAGAGAGACATTTAACAGGTGGTTGCCTCTGAAGGGTGGTGTCAGTGCTGCAGAACCAGCCATGGAGAACGTAGCTTGACAAGAAGCCAAGCATGCTCTATCCCATGCATATGTTTGAGCTAAGGGAGAAGCTCAGCACAGCTCTGTAACCACAGCATTTCTGCAGCCAGGGAAAGCAGCAAAATGAATACAGCTTCAGGCTTTTGAGATTGGAGGCGCTGGCTGCTTTACCCAGTGGGTGGGTGTGAGAACTATGGACATCTGGTTGCGCAGTTTGCTAAAATCAAAATAGTTTTGGGACCTGAAACCATCCAGTCCCATTCATCTCATCCTCATTCAGCCAGCAAGTTCACTGGAATAATGAGGCTCTGATACCGCTACACACTCTCTGTTCATTGATGCCCATATGATAACTGACACTTGTAATTGTAGCCAAAATAGAATGACAATTGAATATGTTTTTCTCTCATGGATGTGCTAAAAAATTCAAACATGTGTCCTAAGTGGATTCCAAATGGCCAGAATTGATGAGCAGACAGAAAGAAATCACTGATGTATTGATTGACAGGTTGTTCTTTTTTTTTTTTTTTTTTCTTCTTTTTTAAATCAATCTCATACTTCCGGGGCTTCATTCATGTTTTTCGAACATCTGGAAGTGGAACTACTGGCAATCACATTTTCTGCACAATTTCTGGGCTTTTCTCATTGGTTTGATTTTATTTGTTGTTATTTATTTTTTTTTTCTGCTTTTTCTTTCATCATTTGGCAGTTTCTGGAACACTGACCTGGCCTGATCTCACCAAACTTTAGGAGTATTTGTGTTCTTTATTTGACCTGGCTTTAGGATAAGCTGATATTTCCTCAGATAGCTTTTTTTTTTTTTTTCCCTCCCATTTGGAGGGAGATGTGTATTACTCACACATCTCATTTCAACACACATAAGTTTCCATCACAGAAAAGCAGAGCACAGCTCCTCTGACACTGTAATTTAGAGAAAAGAGATACATTCATGGTCTTCTGGGAAAAAAATGTGGAAAAGTAAAAAGATTTTTTTTTTTTCTTCTTCCCATGGCTATATATTAACATGGTTAAAATATCTGCATACATGTATGTTTCTAAGGCCATCAGAGTAATTTCTTTTCTAAAAGTAATTTCTTTGCTTTTCTTTCTCTGCAATTCCAGTGTATTTCCTCCTTGGGCTGTTTTGATTGGTTTTAACATTTTCAAGCTTCCTGGTCATTTGTGATGATTTTTTAGCCAATACCAAGTGGTTTAATATGCCTGACAACATCAGCTTCCTTCCTGACTGACCTTCCTCACTTAGGTAGAAAGAACAGTTCCCTGAAGCACTGGGCAGGACAGAATTAATACACCTGTTCTTGCTCAGCTCTGTGTTCCCACACCCACACTCCCATCGTTGCTCCTCCATTGCTCCAGCCTGACACAGCTGCCAGGCAAAACCTGTTAGAGGGTTGCCATGGAGGCAGTACCCTGCCCCTCAGAGATCCTTCTACCTGGCTCCAGGTAGCAAACCCAGATGGGTTTCCTGTTGTTTGTACCTCGAAGAAAGATCTGGGGAGGTAAATGTCCAGGGAGGCAGAAAAATCTCTGCTTGCATGGGTCCTGGTTTTGGCTGGCTTCTATGCAGCCAGCAACCTGTTTCCTACTGCTCCTAAAAGACCTGGACCATCTTCAAGCCCTTACTCTGTATGGAGAAGAAGCCATGGTGTTGTTTTCTCAGTCAAATGCCAGCAGAAGTGAGTGCCTGCCCTGCAAACTGAGTGGTGAGGAGCTCCCCTCCCCAAGCTGGCCACATTCCCCAGGGACACACAGGAGCAGGCAGCAGGTATAGCTCATCTCTTCCTTCTTGCATGAATCACTTAGTTGAGGCTCCTAAAGTGGGACGTTCTTCATTAAGCTCTAGGCGTCAAAAATTAGGTTTGTTATCCAGCAAAGATCTAGCTAGTTTACCAGATCATCTGCAATGTCAATGAGAGTTTGGGACCTTCAGAGGGTTCATATGCAGATGATTGTCCTTCCCTGATTGTACAGATGCCTCCATAAAATGGACAGACAAGATACCTGATTACTGGATAGCTCAAGTAGGGTGAGGTGGATCTGACCATACCCTTGCTGAGCTCTGTCTCCTCATCTCTGGCAAGGAGATACTAAATATTATTTATTCCTGGATACGCCTTGATTATTCAATTTAGAATTCTTGGGCAGAAACTGTCTTTCACTATCAGTCTCTGCTAACAATGGGAAAACAAGTGGTCTTTAGCTGTCTGGCAAGCCTGAAGAAACCCAGAAAAATAGCTTAAACACAGACTAAAAAAGTATCTAAAAACTTTTGATTTACTGGAATAGAAGTACTGCATGAGCTCTTCACATCATTTTTTTTTTTTTTTTAACCATGGCATGGAGCTCATTAGAAACAAGTAATTTTAAACATGAAAAATAAACCCCTGGTAATTCATTTACAAACCCCAACATTTAGACATTACTTTTTTTTCTGGATTTTGTGTTGCCTTCAGCTTCTTCAGTTGGAATAGGAAAATTATTATTGCTGGCATTTTACAAGAGAAGGTGTAGGAGCTGGGTTCCTAATTTCCTTGGGCTCTGAAGATCTGCTATAAGAAAGTGATTCAGTGATTCTAGAGGTGCTGAGTATATGCAAGCGCAATGGGACAGTGCAATGCTTAACACTTTTAGAACTGAAACTACTTATTTAGGTACTCAAACATAGGGTGTGAGACAGTTGGTTTGATGTTTGTCAGGTGCTTTGTAAGAGGATCGGTCAGTGCCTTGCAAAGACGACTGAATTATATCCAGACCTGCCGTTGATGGTTAAATAGTTGGTATTTCCATTGCAGAGTGCAGGGATTCCCTTCTAGGGTTGATGCAGCTGAAAAGTTAGGAGGGTGAATGAACCCCACTCTAGCCAATGGCCAAGGAGTAACTCCAGTGTTCTTAGATTCATGTTGACTGTTCCCTGAATGCGGACGCTAACTGTTCAGAGCATCAGGAAAAGCTTACAAGAATGTTGCTGACTATGCTCAGCACACTCTTGAGGACATTTAATCTTGGTATCTTAAGGCAAGCCTGTTTTTGTCACTTTAGACAATTATCTAGAAAATGCAGTGCTAGACTTCAACATTTATTCCCTTCTGCTGGGATCCTCTGAGCAGCAGCTTAGACAGGTAAGGGCTTGTCCTTCCTTCAACTGCTAAGCAAAATTTCCTGCACCCAATGGGTCAAACTGCTAATAGACCGTTTACTAAGGTATTGCTCAGTGCATGCATGGCATTGTTTGGTGTGAGAGAATTTATACTCAGTGGGAGTGAATTTATGCTTGGTGTGAATGAATTTATACTCGGTGTGAATCAGGTAAGCACTGTAGAAGCAGGAAGAGGAGACTGTTCAAATCTGACACACATTTCCAGATGTTGGCTGTGGAAGGGGTAGGAGTTTCAGTTAACATTCTTTTGTAGGTTTCTTTATGTTTCATTTAGATACACCACTAACTTTAACGCGGAGCTCTAGGAGATTTCACTATAGCATCTCTGCATAATATGTAAAGCAATAAATGAACCACAGGCTTGAAGAGGTCCTGAACACACCTGTGTCGTGACAAAAGCAGCCATTGTTGCTGGTGGGTGCTTCTCTAACCTGTTCTCAATGATGCCAGGACAGTGATCTCCCAGACTTCGAATAGGAAGCATATATCCCAGCTAATCCCAGGCACTTCAAATCAATTAGAAATGAACCAGCAGTTTTCGGGGCTATCCAGAGGGTATATTTTTTTGTGCTGTGAAATTTCTTTTCAGCTGAGAAATGAAAGTAATTCGTCATCTCAATATGGAGACATTTTAAAGCAGTAATGTAACAATGCCATGATTTCAAAGGTTTTCCAATATCAGATAGCATCATCAAAGTTGCTCAAGAACATGGATGGTTCTTCACAGATTTCTTATGGACAGTCGAAGGGCTTCCATGACACTTAATTTTGTGTGTCTCTTAGCTGGCTGAATTGAGAATGCAGATTCTACATAGACTAAGGAAGCAGTACCTGTTCCTCACCTTTACCTACCTTCGGTGAAGCTATTGCACGTATAAACACCTACCTTTCTAAACTAGGTGGTGTGAATACCTGGCTGCATCCCAAAAATGCTCATGGGAACACACATACTACAAACCTAGTGTCAGTCTGGAGAGAACATTTGCCCACACAAATGTCACTTGTTTCATAATCCCACCAAGGCGGAAGAATTTCCCATCAGCAAAGGTGATGAGCTGGAGCATTACAGGAAATTTGGCAGAACAATGCAATGCATAAAACAGCAAGAAAGAACAGAGACTAACTAATGTGAACAGGGTAGTGCTCAACATGCTGAAATATCAGAGATGCACCATGGATCAGTGCACGATGGAGGTCAGGATGAAATCTGAACACATACACCATGAAACGTATCAGATTGTGGAGCTGCTCAAGGCAGGCAGATGTGTTCCTACTGAAATAGATGTTCCCAACCATTTCAGCAACTTTCTGTTGGTCTGGGTTTGTCATCTGGTTCCAGCTACCCTCATGGATAGTGAGATATCTGCCCTGGATACACCAAGGTGCAGCCAGCCTGGCTCATCTCGACTCCAGCAGAAAGAAAAAGGATTCTCATATGACTCTGTCAGCAGCAGGTATGAGGCGGAGTAGTGGGAGGCAGCACAGCAAGGAGGTCAGCAAGCAAATAACCACATGTGCTCTCACAGTAATGAAGTGACTCTTTCTCTACACTCTTCCTTGATGGGAAGTGACAGCCAAAGGAATCATCACCGGAGATGCCAACTTGGGCAGTACAATGACAGAGGGAAGAAGCTTAATGCCTTAAAATTGTGCCCGCTGCCATTTACGAGCAAATGAGATACAAAGAAAATGAAATGAGCTGACACCTACTTAGCCTCTTCAGAGAAGAATATTTACTTGGGTTTGTTTTGACAGCAGACTCATAGGATGGTGGGAGGTGAGAGAGATTCTGGAAGGACCGGGAGAAGGACAGATCATAGGGTTCGGTGGCAGAAGTAAGGATGTTGTTCATTCGCGGCTTGTCTGCAAAATAAAAACAACAGAGAAAGACACGTTTACAGTGTGCACCAAACTAAGTTGAAAGCAGCAAGTCATTCCCACAGATTCTGGCAGGAAGAAGAGCTGTATCAGAGCCAGCCTCAGTGACAGGCTGTTGGACATAATTCAAACTGGCACTGGCAGATCAGTGAGAAATGGATCCTGTGGCATTGTTTCCTTGTCCACCGTGATTATGGAGAGAAGCAAACCACTGCCTTGAAAGTGCCTGGCCCAACCAGATGTCTTCACAGCAGGGCTGGTAGTCACCTCACTTACTGTTGAGAGCTGTGTCATGGTGCTGTGGACTGATCCCACTGCAGCCTGAGCACAGGCAGCATCACCTACCTTCATCCCAGCAAGCTGTGCTTTCCCCGCACTCAGAGACATGGGAATGAGTCTATGGGGATACTTTAGCTGATAATCCAATTGTTCTCTCATCATGCTAGATTTCTGATTAATGCTCAGAATCTGAAAGTTTCTGGGCAAAGCCAGCCTATGGCCCCAGGGCCTCTGTTGGGCTCTGGAGCTTCCCCCCCCCACAGGGAACGGTGAAGCAGAGCTGTGGGGTGCACATGTGGTGCAGTCAGAAGCCAAGGCAAGGTTTGGAAAGGTTCCTGAGGTGCCATCCCTGAGGGGTGGAGGATGCCCCACTATATAATTTTCATTTTGTTGGTCACTGAGGGAGTCCCCAGCCACTGTCAAAATCCCACTGTCAGGAGGCTAATGTTGAGGGCACTGTCAATAAAGATTAGCATTGAGTCTAGATGTTAAAATTCAAATCCAGACAATCTGCACAGTTTTGAAATCATGGTCCTTTGCTGTAAGCTGGATGGGAAATGGTCTTCTATCAGCTCAGCCAAGGGATCTATTGAATTGCATTTATAACTCTCAGGTGTTCAGGTATTAAAATAGACAGGTACAGAGTATTAAAATTAGCAGAAGCTTCAATTATTAGAAGCAAAGCTACAACAGCCTATAGTGGGCTCTGTGGGATCGTGCAGCAGTGATGGGATTGCATTAGCTGAGTCAAAAGGCTAAGG
The DNA here is from genome assembly GCA_025331215.1 of Actenoides lindsayi. NCBI lineage: Eukaryota > Metazoa > Chordata > Aves > Coraciiformes > Alcedinidae > Actenoides > Actenoides lindsayi. The sequence goes on from WTSP01010103.1 coordinate 39,459, forward strand.
AAGTGGCTACTACATGTATGGCCTGAAACTGAAATCAGAGGGATAAGTTCTCTGATACAGCTGAGGAGCAGCAGAATGCCCAGGTTTTGGGTTCACACATTCCTCTTGTTCACCCCTCTAAAGTTTGCTCAAGAAGAGCAAGGCAACATGTCCTCATTATTCACTCACTTGCCTCAAGACCTCTCTTACCTCCTCTGAACCATGGATTGGTTGAGATCAAAGCACAGATATTGCCCCAAAGTAATAAAGCAGCAGGGGAATTTCACTTCAAAAAATGTGTTGGCTTTTTGCAGTGTCCAAACATTTGAAAACTTCTCCCATCTCCCAGAAAAGAAAAAACAACAAAATCCACCCAAGTAGGATGTAGATATTTCAGCAGACATTTTTCTAGACCTGAGTCTACAAATTAAATAATTTCCTGAAAAAAAAAAAAAAAAAAAAAAAAGATGTGCAGAAGTCAGGCCATCTTCTCCCCTGCTGCCTTTCTCCTGTGTTCGTGTTGGACAATCTTCCTCCTCTGAATGTTCACATTTCAGTGTCCTTGCTGCTCTCTGTTGCCTAGAAATGGTCCCAGCAGTTCCCATGCATGTCTGCACATGGGGATGCAGAGCTGCCTCCACAATATTTCTCCCTCTGTGACTTCTCCTAGATATTCTGAACCTTCCATCACCTCCCCTTCACATTGAGCACATGCTTCTCCCTCAAAGGCAGGCTGAGACAGTCTTGTTTCCTGGCACGAACCTGCTCATGATTTCCCAAAGACAGCTTGGTCAGAGCACTCCTCTGCAGCTCTCAGTGGAGTTACAGACCCAGTGCTCAATTCAGAGGCACTTGAGCCATTTGGGGTGTACCAAGGTATCTAAGACACCCACAAAGGGCTGAAAGTAGTGACATGGGACCTATCTAGAGACCTCATGTCACCCATTTTTAGGCACTTGAATTACAACTACCATGTCATCAAATACAACACTTGCTTCCTCCTGCCCCTGCTGTCACTGATTCTATGCACTCTGCTGCTCCATGAGCTACCTCACAATGAAGCTCCCTGCAGAAAAAAATCATAATGCTGCACTCTTGCCTAGCTAAATTCAGGATATGACTGTGAGTGGTGGAGCAGCTTGCTCTCTCCCCTAGCACCAGTCTGTCACCAGCATAGGATAATCCCTCTGGTGTGATACCCCACAGCTGTCAGCACAGCAAGGTGAGGGGGACAGAAACTGCTCTTTTGGTAAGAGGAGATTCACATGTTTCCCAAGCACCTGCACACTGTCCTCCGGGCTCAACAACTGGCAGCCAATGTCAGGCACCCCACAGAACAAGAGCAGCCCAGCTCTCTGCCAGAGCAGCACTGAGTGCCCAGTTCAGAGAAATTGTGAGGCACTTTCTTATAGAATTCAGAAATGGTGAAAATTTCCTCTTAACAATGCAATAACCACCTTGATTAATAAACTCTTCTTTCCTATTGCTTATATACATCTCTGCACTCCTGGAATAAGGTTATTGTCTAGCAAAAAGAACATAGCCCCAAGTGACCATACAGCTAATGTGTCGTCTCTCTGAGAACATTATTTTCTTGCTGATGACTTCAATCCATGTCTAATAAACTGACTGCAGGATTAGGAAGTGCATCATTTTCATCAGGGCACTGGAAACAATTGATTAGATATTATCCAGTAAACAGAGACTGTATCAGCATTGAAACTATGTCCCCGTTCCTATTTGTGCTTGTGTGGCAAGGACCCTGGGGTAACATGTCTTTGCAAATTTCTCAGCCAGAACCTGTATCTAATCTCCATTTTACATGGAGGTTTGGACATGCTGAAATAAGTCCAGTCATATGTATGGAATTTGTGTTCAGTGCCAAAGCAGGAGCATTAATTGACTGCTTGCAAGAGGTGTGTGAAATTAAGTGCCACACATTTATCTGATGGGCTTGTGTGGAATCAGGACATCTTCTTGCTGTTTTTTTCATCCAGTCAGTCAGGAACAGACCATAATGATTTTGGCAAATAAAAGTCACCTTGAAATCCACTATTCATCGTTCAACAAAATAAGGGATAAACTGAAATGACCAAAGATAATTTCAGATGTCTTTTACATAATATAGTTTGAGGGCAAGAACAGAGAACTGAGAGACTCTAGTAAGGAGAAATATCTTGTGTAATTTATATTCTGGGACCAATTCAGCAGAAGTATCTTAGTATTCTTCATTCCTGCAATATATTTGAGTCATGTTTTCTCTGGTATTGCTCCTTTTTTGTTTGCGGTGCTTGTTGTCTCCTATGGAATATGTAGGACATAATTAATTAACAGGCTGTAAATAAAAAGGTTTCCCCATAGCCTGCAAGGCAGCTGAGGTTGTATGCTGCTCTTTTTCCCAGTATTCCCACTCATTCCATTCCAGCTCTACACTCTAGGCAATTGGAGATGACCACTGGAAAATGGACCATGTCCCATGGTTACTGAGATTACCTTTGAAAGTCAGTATTAGTCCACGTTTTTCTCACCACACACCATTTAATGACTTTCTGCATTCTGGGCACACTTCTCACAGTTATTTTCAGAGGAACATGGAGGAAATGAAGCTCATTCACTGCATAACACATACAGCAGAGATGAGAACATCAGCCAGCAGTGTCCTTTCTCTTGGTTTCTAAATTCTCTTTGCTACAATCCCAAAGCAAATGCAACTTTTTACAGCCAATGCAACATCTTAATATTCTGGTCTAGTGTCTTTCTAATTAATTCAGCAGGAGTGGGCTCAACTCTGCAGCATTTCCTCATCTGCTAAGCATCAGCACTTTCACAGTGCTCTGACCACAGTGTTGTGTTGCTCCAGTCACTGGCACTGCTGGTAGCGTAGCACAGCACTGCCAAAACTAACTAGACTGCACAAAGCTAGCACGACAAGCTCAGGAAGGCAGCAGGTATCTTTGTGGACACTCTTCCTTTGCAGCTCTAATCACTTTTTTTGGACACCTGTCAAGAAAGAGCTGTGCATTTCTTCTGCTTCCTGAGCCAGAATTGTTGGGCCAGTCCAAATGCTATTGGATTTCCATGAGAATCAGTGGACTCATGGTCCAGGAAAAGAAGGGCTCCCCTGCTCCATTTGGGCAAAGTTCTTGCATAAAAACTTGAGAAGGTGCAGCCCTGGGGCAGACTGGCAAAGAACTCTGCACCTGAGGAACAAGGAGCACTGCCTGTGATGATGGACTCCCAGAGGAACAGGTTTCCTATTATATCCTGCATCCTGAAAAGGAAATGTGGCCTCTGGATGGCATGTGACCAGATGTTTGGGTGCTTCAGGTTATTCTGTATGCTGGGATTGGAATTACAGCTGGCCTCTGAATGGACATATGGCTTCACTCTGCTTTATGCTCACACTCAGCTCCTTTGTAATCTATGACAGAGAGAAAGTCACTCTAAATTGAAGGAGAGCCTCGTTTCACTGTCAGTGCTTTGCAAACTTTCTTCATGCACAAAGCCCAAAAACAGTTTCAGGATTTGTAAAGCTGGGGACTTGTGTTGTGGAGATCAGACCTTCCTGAAGTGTCTTGCTCTGTCCTTGTTCTTGGAAGAGGGTTTCTGTTTCAAAGTGCATTTACATGAGATGCAGAACCTTTCACATACAAGGACAGGAGCACGTGATACCCAAGACAAAAAAAAAAGAAAAAAAAAAAGAAAAAAAAAAAAGAAAAGTGAATTTATGGCAAAGTTTTAAACAAAACTGAAGTGGCAAAAGGGATGTGCTCCATATTTGCATATGAGTCTGCACATATGTTGTGTGAATTTTGCAAGACATTTCAACAGATGCCTTTTAAAACATTCACCCAGAGAAAGCAAACAATGTCACCTAGGAGAAACTGATACAACCAAGCCTTCTGCTGCTCAGCTTCAGCTCAGCATAGCTTCAGTCCTCTGTCAAAGCACACGTTGCTCTCTCAGCACTGCCTTCTGCTCAGCCATTTGAAGTCTCAGACACAAAGTATTCTCCAAATCTGAAGCAACCTCTTATAAAGGACCACATTCCTCAGAAAAATCTGGTAGTAGCTGATGACATTTGGTAGCCTTCTGTGCTAAGATTTAGCACCTCCTGAGCCATCCTGGAAGTGACATACAGTTACAGCAGGCAAAGAACTGGTGTTCACAAACTCAGAATTTATAACATACATCTTCACTGTTTGCAGGGGGAACTATCTGTGTTTTCACACTTCTTTTTCTGTGTTACAAACACTGTTATTAATAGTCTTTTGCATCTCTCGTGAAGAATCTCAAAGACATTTATACATTCCCAGGTCAGATCCTCCATGGCGTAAATCAGCAGCCCTCCAATGAAAAGTTGCCCTCATTTATATGAGCTGGAGACGGGGGATTTTAAATTCAGTTGGTGGTAAAAAACTTCTGTGTATCAGGATGGTGCTAGGATAAGGACTTTCAGGGCTCATGGCTGAGAACTGTGCAGCAATCTGAAGGGTAAGATGCAAAGAGGATGAAGAACACCAGCACACTGCAAGATGATGCCCTTAAATGATGCAACATATACACACAGCATAATAATATACCGTAACTGTATCACCCAGGGGCTGTTAACATGAAGATGCTTCTGAGTACACAAAGTGAACCCAGCATAGTTACACACTACAACACAGGGTGAGAGGAATAATGTTGTCAATTAAAATCAAAGGAAAAGCTATAGAAAATAGAATTACACATAAGCAATCAAAGTAAAAGGTGCTTGAGTCGCTGCCTTTTCATGGAGATGCAGAAATCAACACATGACTCTGACACCAGAGCCACCAGCAAGTAAAACTGTGCAGAACTGGGACTAGGACTCATTCTTGATTAATTTGAGGCTGCACAATTAAAAACTGTCAGCCTGTTAACTCATTCCACTTCTGCGAGTGCCTCATACTCAAAGCTTGCCATTGCACGGAGGGGAAGCTGGTTCAAAAGAGAAAATGCATCAGCATGTTTGGTCCTGGCAGCAGGCAAGCAAGATGAATAAGCCAAAACTAGCTTTAGTCATTAAGAGAAACAAATCACCCATCCTGAATGGGTTATGTACGGCTGTGTCCTTTCAGCCCTTTGGGACTACGGTGAGGCACAAGCCCCCAGATGAACTGAAGGCAGTGCAAGGACCACCACAACCTTCTGGCAAAGTCATAGTGAGCTCCACACTGATAGCACTTCTAGCAATGCAATGGCAAAACCTCCCTGTCACAGCAGTTTTACATACTCTGATTTTTACGATGCTGCTGTGATTTTGCCTGCAGAAGTTTTGGTCTTTTTCACCAGTCTCACATTCACTGGAAATAAAGATGCTGCTTCCCCTTGCTTATGGTTCTGTAAGCCCAGTGTCAAACATACTCAGCTCATAGAATCATAGAATTGTCAGGGTTGGAAGGGATCTTAAAGATCATCCAGTTCCAACCCCCCTGCCATGGGCAG